>JASDQU010238711.1:689-11162 GCA_032191745.1 Picea mariana
TTATAATGTTTCAGATCTAGACTTTAATCAAGTTCATAAGGATGCTTTGATCCAAAAGATTTATTTTCACATTGTGATCGATCAGATCTAGACTTCGATCAATTTCATAATGATGCTTTGACCTAAAAGTTTTATTTTCACATTGTGGTTGCTTAGATCTGGATTGCGATCTATTTCTAACGATACTTTGACCGAGAATTTTTATGTTCACATTGTGATGGTTCATGTATTGTTTATTATGATTTTTTCAAAACTCTCGTAAATGTTTCATAAACTAAGGAATCGTTTTTCGTTGGTTTTCCATTTTATAGCAATAATTGATTTATGTTATAAAAAATTATAAAAATCTTTGGGTTTAGTGATAATTTTTTATGGCACAAAAGAAACAACTTAGCTTAAACGATATTAGTTGTTGAGATTGCATAATCTTAGTGGAATAGGGGTTTTTTAGGACCATGGATCATTGCACAATTTTGGTGGAATAGTAGTTTTTTAGGGCACGAGATCCATCTATGCATTCAAAATTGCAATTTGAATAATGGAAAATTACAATTCACCAACAATTACATTATCCAATTTCAATGATAATTCGTTGGAAAAATAAAAAAATCCAATGTTTAGAATCAACTTCCAAAAGAAGCTAAATCATTTTTATAGCACAAAAATCCTAAGAAATCTAAATATTATAATATTTAAGCATTTTAAAGAGAGAAATTGAAAATATTCAAGAATGAAAGAATTTCCATTGTATATTCATGCCCACTTTCCTAATAATCTCTATGTATGAATTTTAATAAATTCAAATAATAAAATAATTGTCTTAAAATGCATATTTCCATTATGTATTCATACTAAAGTGTTTAATGTTTTTAAAATAAATTTTAATAAAGTTATTTAACAATTAAATTATTTACATATAATAATAATAATAATAATCTAACTTTAACATCAAGTCTAGGAAAGTGTACATACCCTATTTGCTTCTATGTTTAATGTCTCTAAAAGAAATTTTAATAAACTTATTTAACAATAAAGTTGTTTACATACAATAATAATAATATTCTAACTTTAAGGTCGTTCTAAATTCTATGAAAGTGTACATACCCTAACCCCCAAGGAGGAAACAGATATTCTTAACCATTAGCCCCACATAAAAACAAAAATTTAATCCTATGATGGACGTAACCACTTAGATTTCCATGCTACATGCTTTAATATTGATGTGGACCCTAATGCAGTCCACCAAGTTAGAGAGACTATACACGAAGGTTGTGAACTTCAACACATTACCCTATAAGATTATTAGGGATGCTTGTGATTCCTTTTTTGTGTCCCTAAGACTTAGTGAGTGGCTCCCTACTTCTAATCCATGTTTGTTCCTCATTGAATGGACTTTTAAATGCATTAGGTTAACAATGTTTTTAACTATTCCCAGTCTAGGGTTGCTCTTATATACTCAAGGCCTTGACAACATATTTCTCACATTGATGTAGTCCCTTCTTCGACATTCACATTTTTCTTAAGCTGTAGAAACAAAATGACAATGAGACATGATGATGGACTCACTTTCCCTTACAAATTTCATTGTGTCTTTTCATTGTTCTGGAACTAACTAGAAGGAATAGTTGAGTCCCTAAAATTAATAAGGATTCTTTATATTCCTTCTTCTAGACCCTAATACTAAGAAAGTAGCTCCCTACTTATAATTCATGTTTTTCCTTAGTAGAATGGTCTTTTGGATTCTTAAGATCAAGAATATTTTTCCACTTTTCACATTCCACTATTGAGCTTGTGGCCATAACTAGAGCCTCCACAACAACTTTATGATGTTGACATAGTACCTTTTTCAATCCTTGCATTTCTCCTAGGTTGTAGTGAAAAATCAAAATGAACCATGACGAGAGATTCACCTTCTTTTATAAATTGAATTAGGGATATGTTCTCTCCTAGAATTATCTAGAGGGAATAGGTAGCTAAGGCCTCTATTCACCCAACATCATTCTTTGACTAGTAAACATTGCCTCATATAGACAATATTAGCACCAATACTATAGATGAATTCCTAGTAATTTGCTTGAAATACTATTTAATATAGTCTCACTCACACTTTACCTTGTTTGTCATGACTAATAGTAAATTCATAGTAGGTGTTATCAGAAAAATCAGTAAGTGTGGACACAAACTAATATCCCTATTTTCACCCCGAAACTAGAACAAAACAAGACAATATACTAAAATTTCCTTAGATTTCATATATCAAATAAGAAGATGATCCAAAACATACCATTAAAATGTTGTAGACCCGACCTTGGCAATGTGATCCCAACTCTGTCGTAAGGCTTATGGATAAGTATCTGCAAATAAACACAAGCCAACAAAGACAATAATAAAAAAGTCTATTCGATATGAAACTATGTACATGATCAAGGAGTCATACAATATGGACAAGTAATGTTCATATAGGAAATAAAATTATATTTATATTAAAGAATGTGGAAGAAAGATAAAACTAGATTCCTTGATGTTGTCAGGTTCCTTCCAATAGTTCCTTGCTTCCCACACACTTCTGCTCCATGGATTCTGAGACTATAGATTTTAAATTAACTCACAATCTCAACTTGGCAAAGTGAAACTCATAGCCAACATACAATCTCTAAAATCTCCAAGATACAAGATTCAAGAACTAGCCATTCCAAAAACTCCAAAGCTAACTTTCCCCATGAGAACTCCCCTCTTTTTATAAGCAGAAAAGGATAGGTTCAGGAGGTTAGGATGATCCCAAGAGATCAAGGATGTGAATCAGATCCAAACCGATCATAAGCCACCTCACCCTTGAAGGTTCTATTCTAGAAGCATCGAGAAGCTTTTGTTTTTCATTCGTATGAAAAATCGTCGCACCCTTAACAATGACCAAACTGTGACAACATCGCAAGCCACTGTGGTGTAGCCTGCAATGATCCTAGATCATTGCACCATTAAAACTAAGAAAGGTGTGACGATCCTTTTTTATAAGGTTTTTAGAAAGGAAAGATAATTTTCATCTTTCTCGGAAAATGTGTCTTCATTTTTCTTCATGGATTCAGGGCATTGATTCTTCTAAAGCCAAAGGATAGGTTTACACCATTTACAGTCATATGGTTGACGGAAATAATGTGTAACATTAGGACACCCAAAACAACATAGAGGATAATTAACATGGATAACATATTACATTTGTGTAGCAATTAATGAGCTAAGGATGGATGCAGGCATTTAAGTTGCTCCATCCTTCTGATCCATGATGATTCCAAAGTGGATAGATGAACCTTTATCTCATTTATGCTTTAAAAAGTGCCTAACATGCCATGAGGATCCTTAGATCCAAATTTTGACCATGGTTATGGGAGGGAGAGGGATGATTCTTTAGTCAGCCTTTTGTCACACAGAAAGGTTCACTCTCCTTCATTAATGTGTTTATATTTTCCCTTTTATCAACATCTTTGTTTAAATTTATTTTGTATTTCTTAATTGGATGGTGGGATGGAAGTTGCAAGCTAGGGATAAGTCTCACTATAACATTATAGCCATCATTGGTTCATTGTTAGGTTTTAACCTCAAGCATGATGTTTTGATAATGGTTGAATCACCTATAAAAATTCCTTCTTGAATTCCTTGGTCCAAATGCATTCTTATCCTTGATCAAATACACTCAGCCCCACAACTAGCACCCAACCATTTTGTTTCTAGGATCCATTAAAGATGACAATGTGATGTGGAAGAGAGGTCAACAAAATTTATTTTCCTTCATACCCAATAAAACTTCCATTTTTCATCTCTAAACATCCTTTATGAGGTCTTTATTTATGGATGAGGGGCTACAGGAAGGGGCCAAATCCACTTTTCTCAATGATTGTGTACTTAATTATGTTTACGAATTATATTCCCTTAGTTAGGATGGAATGTTTAAGTGGTCTTTCTATGCTCTATGTCACATGCCTTGTTGTGGAAAATGAAGTTATTTCTTTCAAGACAATTTATCTTGCTTAGGAATTTAGGTAGTGCTAACTAGGCTCTAACCAATAAAATTTTCTTAGCTAACTTTGTAGGATATAATGATTGCCAAGATTGAAGCAATTGCTTCTAGTCTTGTGGAAGTATCCACTCTAATTTGAATGTATTGACTGCAAATTCTATAGATTTATTATGTGAAGGTGGACTCTAAGAAAAAAAAATTGGCTGATTTTTCACTTGTCTTGCAAAAAAAAATGCAAGGTCCTTAAATGTCTCTTCCACAAATATTTTTATTTTTCAAAGTTTTTTTTTTTCCAGGAAGCCAATAAAATAAATTGAGTTAGAGAGCATCATCCACCCACCATAAAATTTTCTAGAGTGAATTTTTTTTGAAGGTCATGTTACTACCATATGATTTTATAGAGTTTCTTTATGTTATATATGTTTGCACTTGGTTCCCATACTCTTACATCCCTCTTTGATCGATACACAAGGGAAAATCCTTTGAGAATTTTGATGAGGGTATCCGAATATCTTTGTAGATTCAGTGGACTTAAATATGGATACACTACTGCCATCACCCTTCCTTCTCCATGTCCCACTTTGATTACTCACATAAGGAGTGAATTCCTTCTTAGAGAATCTAGTCTCGTAAGGAACTCTCTTCCTATTTTTTTTAGGAAGAGTGGTAGGCCCATGAATTTTTCCTCCCATAGTAATATATCATTGTCATTTCCCATTTGTCTATATAAGTGGGTTTTTTTGATAGTGTTTGTTTATTTGAAGATATTTCAAATACGAAAACCTTCACTTTCCATAATAGGACTTTCCATATAGAAAATATGCATGTTTCCTCTTAAGTATTTTTTGTGTTGAGCTTCTTTCAACCGATCCCTCTTATCCAAGATGGATCTCTAGACCACTTTGGCCCTTAGGGACCAATTGCGAATGGAATTATTTGGGATTTACAAGCCACCTGTACTGATAGAGTCCCTTATTGTATTTCAGTTTACTAGATAAAAAAAAATCTTTGAGTCTTTATTTCCTTGCGAGAGGAAGGTTTAGATTTCATCTCCAATATGCTAGATCACAATTGCCAGAGCCAATAGATTTGAGCATAAGTAGATAGAAAGGGAAGATAAGGTAGAATTTATGAGTGTTAGTTGATCTTAGTGGTTTAGACATTTTTACCTATGGTTGACCACGTTTTCTTGATTTTCTAAATGACAATAAGCTAATCTATTGAAGATGACATTTTCCTTTCTATGAGGATACCAAGGTAGGTGAATGACCTCCAATTTTGATCTATAAAATAACATGTATATTCCACTAGAATAGTTCATCACAATGGGTCTTAGAATATTATGCAATCTCTTAATATGTGATATTTTACTTTAGCTTTTAGATTTCATATTGCTAGTGTAGCACACAAAATACTAAAATAAACTAACATTTATATGAAATATTGTAAGCAAAATAACATACCATCCACACAATGACTAAAAGATGTATCCTAATAAGACATAATATGAGAAAAACCAAGATAGAAGCTGATGTCTATGCCTTTCTCTTTTCCTCTTAGTTATTATATGAAAATACAAAGAAAGTTCCAAAAAATACCAAAATAGATCACAAATTATATCAATGGTCATTTTCAAATAAATTGACTCGAAGGAGACTTTCGAGATGTCAATGATTTTTGTCAATGTTCAAATGGAGGTGTGATAGCCATAGACTTGACATTTTAGGCTGATTATGAACCCCTCAAAATCATCTTTAAAGGATACATAATGTTTCCTATAATAATTATATAAAATTTATAGTGTTATAATATAATATTACAAATAATTTTAATATAAATTTAATTGTTATTATGTTTAATTGTTAAGAACTAGACAAAGTCCCATGGTATGTATAAAATCCCTTATTAATCCCTAGATATTGAATTATTATATTTATAGTGTTATAATTGTATGTCAGGTAGAACCCTTCATTGTGTCATTTCAATATATATATATATATATTCTTAGGATCATCTTATCTCATCTCATATTGTATTCTAAATTGGAAATACTATGAAAGGAGGTTTCCCCCTCGAGGTGAACTATATTCATTGAATTTTTATCATTTTTTAAGGCGTTGAATCATAACATTTGGTATTAGAGCATCGATCCTAGGGTTTTTCTTCTCCAAGCAAGTCATCTTATAATTTTCACTATAATTTTTTTTCTGGAAAAATTCCAACAATGAAACTTGGAGGTTATTTAGAAGGTTGATCCAGGTATATGTGGTACAAATTTCAAATTATCGTTCATTATACTTTTAAAGAAATATCCTATTGAAGATAGGGTTTTTGACTCATCTTGAATTATGTTTTAAACAAGTCATCTTGATATTTTCGCTATAATTGTTTTTGGAGATGATTCAGATAATGAAATGCAGAAGTTATTTATAAGAAATATCTAGGTGTTTGTGGTACAAATTTTAGATTTTGGATCACTATAATTTCATAGATATTCCCTATGGAAGATATGGTGTTTTACTAGTCCTATAACTAGTCTCAAATAGGTGTTCTAAGTAAAAATATAATATATTATTCAGTGAGGATCCAATGTCAGTGACACTTGTTGCATTTGAAAGAGGAAAATGCATAGTATTTTTGGTCCAATTTTTAGAATCATGTGTTAAATATTGAAGATCAGACATTATGTACAAGTTCACTCTCCAAGAAAGGCCAAAAATTAGCAAGGTTTGGGAAAGTTACCATAACTTTCACTTAGCACATCAAATTTTGGTGACAATTGTGGAATTATAGAGAATATATATCAAATTACTACAAGATGAAATTTCAGACTCAGAAGGGCCTAAATTTCATAAACACATCAAAAGAAAGGTTGATCAGGAGGATAGAATCCCAATTAAGGATTTTAAATGTATGTAACTTACAATTAGAATAACTTTTTATCATAAGGTATGTTTTTGATGATTAAAAATTTGTGATAAAGAGAAAAAAAAGGATAAATACTTATTTTTTCTCACATGGCTCCAAAGGATCCTCCAAATTTTACTTCACTAACTAAACCTCAAGAGAGATCAACAATGACTCAAGATGAAATACAAGAGATTTATCACCATATGGACAAGAAGATCACTAAAAATAAGGAATATATAAAAATAAATATGGATGAAAGGGAAAATAAGATGGATGAAATACAAAAATCCATGCAGGAATTGAAATTTTTCCTGTCTTTCCTGATCTTTCAAGCTCTAGATGAGAGACTCCCTAAAAGAGATATCAAAATGCAAGGAACTTATGAAAATAAAGGTGGTATTCAAGTTAAAAAACCTACCAATAATAAACAATTTTCAAGTGGATTTAATTATGGTGGGGGGGGGCAAATTCAATTTTCCCAAGATTGAATTAAAAATGTTTGATGGAACAAAGGTCTTTAACTGGGTGAACCAAATAGAGATATTTTGAATTTCATAATATTATGGATGAAAATAAGAAAATGATTTACATAGAAACTTTGAACTTTGAGAAAWTTTTTATCAATGGTATCAATGGGTAGTTASAAGGAATCCCTCTTTTTATCATTATACGTGGGGTTTATTTGCAAGAGACTTAGAAGCACAATATGAGAAGGTTTGAGAACATGACTACTTTAGTCAATTTAAAAGAATCAAGCACAATTTAAAAGAATCAAGCACATAGRTGATACTAAAGATTATAATTTATAATTTCAGGTATTGGCCACAAGAGTGRATGCCATAAGTTATGAAAATTTATTGGAAGTTTACATGGATGGATTAAAAGAAGACATTAAACATGAAATTTTATAAAGACATCTTGCAAATATTATGGAAGCTATGTAATTTTATCATCATATTCAAGCCAAGAATAAGGCTACACACAAGTTTACTTTCGTATTGTTAGCAGTTTTTCTATCTTGAGATTTTTCAAAGAAAAAAAAAGTATTTCTCTAGAACTTCTGGTAGCGCCTCCATTAAATTTTGGCAGGGGATGATCGGGATTCACATTTTTTTGTCAAATCTTGTAAAAATTTGGGTGTAATCTTATTTTGTTTATCAGATCTAGGTTTATTTTGGCCAAATATAAATGCTTTACTATCAGTATTTTTGTTTTATAAAATTTATTGGGCTCGAGGCCCAATCTCCAAGTTCAAAGCCAAGCACCTGGAAGCTGCAACAAAAATCGAGCACCAACTACAAAGGCCAGCGCACAAGGACCGATCTTCAATATATCCAAAAACGCCAAAGCCAAGGGAGGATCCCACGAGGGGAGTTTCAAAGCGCTCAACGTGTTTATGTGCCAAGTTGACAGCAAAACACCAAGCTACAGAGGATCACCCGAGAAGAAACCTAGGGGAGTTTTATTATTTTTTATGTTTTGGGCCTGTTGAGCCCAACCTCCAAGACCGACCGAGGGAAAACCAAAGCATCGACATCACTTACACAAGATGGCACAGACCAAGCGTTATGCAAAGACAAAGGAGGAGCAACGATAGAGCCTATGGGTCGATAGTATGTTGAAGATGTCCAGCTACATAGATCATGATTTTTAGGCACAGGCACAGACACGCCATAATTAGTTCTTATAAACCCTACCACAAAAATCTGACTCCCATATTTTAGCCAAGTACTCGGAGCACCTCTTGGACAAGCATGCCAACGACAGTAATAAGAATATATTTTTGAATAAATCGCTCGACTTCGATTGTCATCTTCAGAAAACCGCTAAAAAATGGGAGAGATAACGTTCTACACATCATAATTATATTGTTTGGATGCTTAAGCATGATCTCATGGTCAAGGTTTTTTCGTTATTAGGGACATAGAGCCTTTGTTATTCTTCTTCTACTTGTATAATGTTTATAAACTTTCTATGGAACCTACAGGCTACGTGGATGTAAATTTGACAACAAGAGGTGTCAGTAATATGACTGTTTCAAATACGGTACAACGTGTTGGTCAATGCTCTAGGTCTCTAAAACTTGGAATTTTTCCACAACGAAGCAAAGAGTCAACTAGATCTTTTACTCTGCTTGATTATAATGTTGACATTATTCCAAAGTCTTTTGATTCGTTGAATAAATCTTGGCAGTATATAAATTCCAATCATGAAATAAAAACATTTTCTCTAACGAGGTCCTTCCTTAACATACTCAGTTTAGAAAATGGCATTGTTGGGTCTCTTCTGAAGTCTCTCTACCTTTACAACATTGATGAAATGGATAGCAAGGCTTTGTATAAGGCATTATCATTGTGTCCTTCTCTCGTTAATATGGAGGTTTTGGGACTCCATATTCAACTTATATTAATCTTAAATTGTTTAACCTCCCACAATCACCATTTGGAACGATTATGTTGTCAGTCAGCCAAGACCGACAAAAAGAAAAAATTAAAGTCACACTTGTGAGCAGTTAGTGAAAGGCTTGACATAGTGAATCTCTTATTTCCCAGACAACAAGAAAAAATGATATTAGAAATAATAGTTTTCTCAAGAGGAACAATGATACTTGTAGTGATGGAATTTTCATTTTCCAGATATAACAGTAGGATATCAATCATTTAGTGGGTGGAATATATAGGAAAACCTGGAGGAGATGCATTGGCTGAGATAATATTCAGCTATCACAAACCAAACTATTTATACATATTTCAAAGATGCAGGAGGTAGCGATTATGTAATGTTGCATATTTATTTTGGTTAGGGACAACATTTGCCTCTGCCTTTTCCCAGAGATTTAATACAGTATATTTTGCAGTCTAGGGATGCATTCTATGATAGTAAACTCAAAATTGGAGAATGCATTACTTCAATAGCCTAGTTTCCTATAATCTTTAGAGGAAGTGAATAGGATTTCAAAGACATAATTGACAGGTCACCTAGTAGTTACAGATTTTGAGGATGACAGAGTGTCTAACAGAGGATTTGGATTAATTCAAATTCCTCCAAATTAGGAACATATGACAAGAAGGAAACAAATGTCAACAAAACTCTATTTTTTTAGCAGATATGGGACATATATCTTTGAATGTGTTGATCTCTCTCAACCAGTAATCTTCATTCTATTTTCAAGAGATTAGTTCCACAAATGAACTGGGTAGTTGAACATTCAAAAGATCGTCCCAATCTTTTAGGAGCAGAATCAACAAATAGTGCGTGGACCACTTCTTCAACAGATTTGACATCTATGAATCTAGGTTCAAATTTGAAGTTGTTCCATTCTATCTAACAATCAAAGATCATATTCAGATTCCATGAAGAATATCAATCCAAAAGTTCTAATTTTCATGCAACTAATCCAAGAATAATTGACCAGCAGCCTCAACATTCGAGATCCCTTGCTATCTTTTCCAGATCCATTTTTGTTTTGAGAATTTGAATGATTCCTAACATTTAGTTTTCTCTTCTAGAAAACTAACAACATCTAGCTAATATTATTATATATATATTTC
>JASDQU010238712.1:0-16836 GCA_032191745.1 Picea mariana
TGTCACTTCACTTTATTATTTAAGTAATCCTCTTTGACTTTGTCACTTCACTTTATTATTTAAATAATCCTCTTTGACTTTGTCACTTTACTTTAATAAATAATCCTCTTTGATTTTGTCACTTCAAAAGAATCCTCTTTGACTTTTTCACTTCACCTTATTGTTAAATAATTTCTTCTTTGTAAGAACTTTGACTTCTTTGATCTTTTGGGGCTTCTAGCCAACATATGAGGGCCCTCCAACTTCGTAAGTCCATAACTCTCAAACCGTGAGGAGTTATGTGACATTCCACATACCATTGGAAATGGCATGACAAGAACTATCAATCTAGGATAATTTCACTTACAAATTCACTGATATTCATCTCATTATTCCACAATTAAGCATGGGTTCTCTAACCATACTTATAGGATAACTCAACCACAAAGCAGCTTCCCGTGAGGAATTTCACCATAAGGGGACCACTTTGGAGTTCATTCATTTTTGCTTCCTATAAACCATGATAAGACACTTAACTGAAAAGTGTCTTCCCGTGAGGGATTTCACCATAAGTGGACCACTTTGGAGTTCATCCATTTGTACTCCTTATCAAGAAAATAATGAGTCATCTTTACATCAATCCAACTATGCAACATATATCAATGAAACCACATCAATTCATATTCATATATACATCATATATCAATGACAACTTATTGATCCATCTTCATCTATGAATCATATATCAATGACAACTCATTGATCCATCTTCATCTATGCATGACATCATATGACTATGATTCTACTTGACATCAATACATTCACATCAAGGACAATACATATTACATTAGTATTCTATGACAAGACATTGTTCCTTTGAAATCAATCCTTTGGCATACAAGACATTGTTCCTTTGACATCAATCAATCAATCATTTGGCATCAATGAAAACATGATCCAACAATCTCCCCCTTTGGCATTGATGGAAATACCAACATTTATGTCAACACCAATCATTTATGGCAACATATAGACAAGGAATTTATCTACATCAATAGTCATCTCAATCACATCAATGTGACTATCTCTCCCCCTTTGACATCAATGGAAAAGAGTCATTCTCCCCTTGGGGTTTCTCCCCCAGTATGAATTCCTTTAATATTCCTCTGAATAATCTCTCCTCTTTTGAACAAGGGATATCACTCTGATTTAATGTTGAAGATATATAGCTCATGCTCCCCCTGTGACCATCACTCCCCCTGGAAATATGCCTCTGTGCTCTTTCTCCAAGTATATGTCTCTTTTTAAAGTATTTATCTTTTCATCTGATAAATCTCTCTTCCTGGAATCATGGGAAGAATAATGACTCCCCCTATATTCTCTATAATATGAACAATATGATACCACTACAATATGATTCTTTCTATGATGATCCTTGGACCTGTCCATGTATCAAACTCGTTCCATACCATACATCATGAAGCAAAAGATATGTCAATAAAAAAGCAGATAATCATGAAAAAAACATCAACCAAGTACATCACCTGCCATATTGTGTGCCAACCATGCACAACATCGATGTATGTCACCCATGTACATCAATATCATAGAATATTCCATAAGATGTCATCAATGGAGTGTATCAATCATATTCTTCTATAAACATGCCAACCATGTGTCTCAAATTGTTGGCCCTCGACCAAGTTTTGAGAGATCCTTGGTCAACTTTGACCATTTTGGACTTCGACAGCCTGTCTAAGGCAGAGCGTAATACAAAGCAGAGATCGCGGGATCTCAACCCCTTTTTGGGTCCTTTTTGGGATTTGGGAATATGTAACGGGTATGGGAATGTCGTCCCATGGGTTTACCCATGCTTAGGCCTATTTTGTAATATATAAATAGATGTCTAGGTGATGTAAGGAAGAGAGAAGAGGCATCTATGTGATGTTGTGCTAAGTGCAAGTGTGGCTTGTAAATTCTTTGTGCATACTGTGAAAGACTTGTAGATTTAAGTGCAAGTGGTTGTAATAGACTGTGAAGGGCTTTGTGTTGTAATGCAAGGAAAGAGGATCTAGCAAGGTGCGCAGATCTCCTGTCCTATGCGGAGTAAGGGTTTTGTGGCTCTGTGCATGTATCTGATTGAAGAAGCTAATAAAGGAGAAGAGTTGGTGGACGTAGCCCGAGGGTGGGGTTGAGCCACATATATGTTGTGTTGCTCTGCTTTGTGTGATGTGTTGGTGTACTTATGTGTTATCTGCTAAGTGCTTGACATAGATAGATAGATAGATTTGTTTATAATTTGTGCTTATGATGAATCTAGATGCTATATCTGACCTCTGTGAACTTTCTTAGTGCTTGAATCTGCTAGATCTGATCTAATTTCTTATGCTAAGTGCTTAGATACATTAGATCTGGGTGAATGTTGGGATGCTCTGTTTTATCTGCGGAGTAAATATTGGTTAAATATTGATGAAGGTTTGTTGTTGAGTGCTCTATTAAATACTATAATCATATATCTATGTCCTAGATAAGGTTGCATACATCTGAGTACTGCAACCACCCCTTCCTCTACCTCGGGTGAGACTTCATCTTCTTCGCAGGTGTTACCGAAAGGGCCAGTAGTTAGGGTTTTGTTGGTGCGTTGTTGTAGTGTTGAACCCTGGGTCTGCTCCTATGCCAACAAATGGTTTCGTTGTCGGGACTGAAACTGTGATTGTTGGGAACTGAGGAAGAATAAGCTTTGTGCAAATATTCAACCTGAAATTGAGAAAGCTCTGTGGGTAGATTTTTTTCCCTAGTGCGCATCATTCTGCTTGACCTATGAAGCTCTGTGCCAAGAAAAGAGGTCAGATCTAAAGAAAAGAGGTAATATATGCAAGCTTTGTGCTCGGATAAAGGTAAGAATAGTAAAAAGTTCTAGATCTGAAAGCTTTGTGCTCTGTAGAAGTAAGACAAGTGGAAAATTTTGTTTCTAAAGCATGAATCTAGGTATGTTTGATAGATTCTATCCTAGCTTGAAAAATAGGGTACTGGTAGATGAAAGAAGGTTTGACATGAGTAGATATAATAAGAATAGTGGAAGATATGTTATACCTATGCATAGAAAGAATATTTTGACTAACAAATGGATGCAAGATCCTAGAAATAATTTTTTGTAGGTTAGCTCCTACAATCCTAGCGCGTAGTACAAAAAGGGCTGGGGATCAGTTAAAAGAAAGATAGGATTAACCCTCTGTTACAGTTGCAAAAAACCACGAAATGTTGCTAAGGAATTCCCTAGGAGAAGACCTAGTTGTCTTTGTTATAAATATATAGACCATGAAGTATTGGATTTCCCTAGAATGATTGCTAAAGTTGAAAGAATGAATCTAAACCAAGAAAACCCTAAGGAAGATCTAGAAACTAATATTATGGCAGAATCCCATAAAGAATCAGAGAAAGTATTGTTACAGATGAGAGAAACCTTGAATGACCATCAACTTGTCAGATTATCAGAGATCTTCAAAGAAAAAGAATGAATTGACTCAAGATTAGAAGGCTTCGACGTTGGCTGTGTTCTGGATGAGAAAAAACAGGTGAATGTCGGGATATTAGCACAGTGACACATGGCACTTCACCATGGTGAAGCAATATAGTCATTGGGGACATTATAACCATTAAACCAACGCTCTAAATGGGTAGAAAGGCATTTATGACCAGACAACTCACCATCAGACCATTGGGACCACACCATAATAGACAGAACAGAGTTCATGAAGGCTTCATAACCATTGCAAGCAACCCATTGTCGCGTTACCTATTTATCCCATTGCACCATGCACCGAGAACAATTTTGCTAACCAATAATTTGAGCCCGCAGACTAAGTTGATCCTGCATAGTGATTATCGCATTGTTTCCATCTATTCCATTGTAGTGCCTAAGTTAATCTAAACCCGATCTAGTTAATCTCGAGTGCATATGTCCAAGGAGCTCAACGCAGTCGAAGAATATGTGATAGAAGTACTCCTCGACCTGATGACTGAAAGAGTCATGCTAGAGAGAGGATTATTTGTAGGTGTACAGGCTTCATCCACAAGAACAGTGCAAGCATCTCCTTTGACTACTTGTAGAGTCGGACCATCCTGACCATCAGATGAAAAGAAAACCAAGCACAGGGATGATCTAGCGAATTCCAAATTGATCCTGACTATATTACCCACCTACATACCACCTCTAAGCGGCGCAGTAAATCGAGATAGCATGCCCAGATATTTCAAGTACACCTTGGTCATTGCGAACCTCCTGAAGGGGATCCGTGCAGTTTGAGTAGACCAAGACAAGATTGCAACGTTGAAGTTCATCGACTTCAACCTCGGCGACCGAAAATTCCATAACATTCTCTCCCCACATAAATACCTAACCAAAACAAAGGGGAATAATTCAAAGATAATCCTCCAGACGTGGATCCATAACCTTGCGCAGTCCACCTTGTTGAACGTCATGAAGATCCCACACTTCGGAAGACACTAGGAGGTGAATGCCTATGTCAAGTTATTGCTTTCTTGTTACCATGGAAACTATTTGTGGCTATAACACCGTATCAAAGTTGATTCGACGTTGATCAATCGGATCATAGGGTTGAGTATGCAGGGACCTGATCCACATGATTTTTATCTAGGAGAAGCCGTGGATCATGCTCTAGCACAGAGGATCAAGGACACCTACGGCGATGTCGAGAAGGGGATGCAAGGCTACAAGGTATCTTCTATCTAGAGTGGTGCAATGTGCCTCACCTATCAATTGATTGCAAGGAATTTAGTAAGAAAGAATCAACCTACCCAAGTCACCAGCTTTATAGTCGACCTAGCAGGGAAGTGCACGGAAGGCCTACAAATGAAATAGGCGAAGTACCTGGTGAATCAGTTGGAACTATATTGCAGAGAAGTACAAGATCAAGGTCATGAGTTCCATTTTAGTTGGATTTTGATCCTTATCATATTCATCGCCTGGGATATGCCGGAAGGTGAGACCTTCCCCGACATCGATACATTTGATTCATTGGCCGCAAAGTTCATTACACTTTGGTATTCCAGCGATATGAACAAATAGTGGCAGTCAAATGTTGTTTTCCATACCTACTACGATTAGCTGAAGAGAGCCATACAGTCTGAGCCTCGTATGACTTTAAACAATCTACACTGGTTCTGACCTTTGATGAAGTTCAACGCAGATTGACATTTCATTTATATTACAGTGCGCACCGATGAACATAAGTAACAACTTCAGTCCTACTACAAGATGAAGGAGGAGGACCTGGAGGAGATTAGTAAGGAATGGTTTTCTGACCTCCTTATCCTTGCCAACCCCACATAGATATCCGACATTGACAACCCAAAAACTACACAGGATGCACCTAGACCTAGCAGGAAAAAGAATACCGAAGAGGTCCAAGGATTAGATAGTGCATCTGTGAAGACTACTTCCATATCACCAGATAAAGGAGGTTATGGTGAAGAGTTAGATGAAAAAGAAGTCGAACAGAAGCAAGGAGACAAGGTTGATCCCCTAAAGAAGAGGAAGGGTTTGCCTCTGAAACCTTCTTCACAGAATAAATCGAAAGCCTCCATGACCAAGATGCAGACTATCATCACCTCTGATGACTTTGACTTCCTCATAGCAGACCTGAATGATGCTTCCTTGGAAATAAAAAAAAAACAAGAGGCCAAGCAGAAATCAATGTATGATAGGATCAAAATTGAACTTCGAGGGGTACAACATGCACTATAGTCCAGCTGCACAGTCTCCACTGCGACTCTACCATTGGGAACACCAGAGCTGGGAGACAAGCCAACCCAGCTCCACCGATTAGCTGATATAGTCGAAGCTCGCCTTCGATGAGCACAAGAGGAAACAGAACAAGCCACCCAGGATTTAACGCAAGTACAAGGAGTACTTGTAGAAAAACGTCGAGCTGTAGAACAAGAAACGATTTCCCTCCAGGTGAATTTCGACGAAGAAAAATCCCATATACAACAAGGAAAATAACAGCTGCTCGTCGAGCAACTCAAAGTAAAGGAAGCAGTCAATAGAGCACTTCACTCTGTGGCAGTCATAGAAATAAACGCAAAAGATAAAGTTACACAACAAGTAGAGAAGCTTGAAGAAGTGATCCAGCAACTACAACAACACATTGTAGACTTAGAACTACACGCAGTGCCCAAGACCCCACAGGATGTGAAGGACTAAAGAGAAGCAACTGCCAGGAGCGCATTTGAGAGACTAAAGGCCCTTGCTATGGAATACAAGCAACTGAGTGATCACAGTGCCCTGACATATGAGAAATTCGCTGAGATTCCAGAATTAATATCACTGGTGTCGCAGCTCCAAGAGGCAAAGTATCAAGCCGAAACGATACAGACACAGTTGAAGCTCCTATCAGCTATGGAAAGAATGAAGAGGTCTCAAGAGAAATGCATTGCCTAGTAGCAGATTCATGATATTTAGAGCAGAGTTATGGAAGTAACTCAGAGACTCCAACCCGTACAAGATAAGGCCTACCAATTGTTCACAGAAGTTGAAGGTCGAGGAGTAGAACTAGAGCAGGTTGTTAATGTAGCTGAATAGTGTTTGGAAGAAACTGTGAACGATGCAATCATCCAAGAGTTTGTTGAACAAGAGGTTGTAGCACAACAACAAGTCGAAGCATCTTGAGCCAAGCTTGAGGCTTTCGAAGAAGAAATTCCTACATCAGAGTGACTCGGGATGAGTCACAAGTGAGTGTTGGGGGCCTGTTGGCCCTCGACCAAGTTTTGAGAGATCCTTGTTCAAGTTTGACCATTTTGGACTTCGACAGCCTATCAAAGGTGGAGCACAATACGAAGCAAAGATCATGGGATCTCGGCCCCTTTTTTGGTCCTTTTTGGGATTTGGGAATATGTAATGGGTATGGGAATGTTGGCCCATGGGTTTACACATGCTTAGGCCTATTTTGTAATATATAAATAGATGTGTAGGTGATGTAAGGAAGAGAGAAGACTCATCTATGTGATGTTGTGCTAAGTGCAAGTGTGGCTTGTAAATGCCTTGTGCATACTGTGAGAGACTTGTAGAGCTAAGTGGAAGTGGTTGTAACAGACTATGAAGGGATTTGTGTTGTAATGCAAGAAAGGAGGATCTAGCGAGGTGCATAGATCTCCTTTCCTATGTGGAGTAAGGGTTTTGTGGCTCTATGCATGTATCTAATTGAAGAAGCTAATAAAGGAGAAGAGTTGGTGGGTGTAGCCCCAGGGTGGGAGTGAACCATGTATATGTTGTGTTGCTCTTCTTTGTGCGATGTGTTGGTGTACTTATGTGTTATCTTCTAAGTGCTTGACATAGATAGATAGATAGATCTGTTTATGCTTTATTCTTATGATGAATCTATATTCTATATCTGACCTCTGTGAACTTTCTTAGTGCTTGAATCTGCTAGATATGATCCAATTCCTTATGCTAAGTGCTTAGATACATTAGATCCGGGTGAATGTTGCGATGCTCTGTTTTATCTGCGGAGTAAATATTGGTTAAATATTGATGAAGGTTTACTATTGAGTGCTTTTTTAAATACTATAATCACATATCTGTGTCCCAGTGAAGGTTCCAGACATCTGAGTACTGCAACCACCCCTTCCTCTACCTCGGGTGAGGCTTCATCTGCTTCGCAGGTGTTGCCGAAAGGGCCAGTATTTAGGGTTTTGTTGGTGTGTCGTTGTAGCGTTGAACCCTGGGTCTGCCCCTGTGCCAACACAAACAAGTGTCATATCACCCATGACATGATTCTATCATGAACCAAGTTCCACAACCATGTATCTCAATCAATCAAGTGTCTCAACTATATCATACCATAGATCATGTACCAAAGTATATGCTAAACAATAAATAACAATGGTATACTTTAGCCAAGTACTATCATCCACATACATATACCATCCATGAGTGCATCAACATTGTACTAAACATGTATCACCACCTGTACCAAGCAAGTGCATCATCCATGCACCAAATTTCAACAAGATGAACTACAATCAATCAAGATGTGTTCCCATACATGTATTCTATATCAACCATAAGCCATGTGCCAATCATATTGCTAGTAGGTGCCCCTAACAATGTACCAAATGTGTACCAACCATGCATCAACTATAGATTAAGCTATGACTCATCAATGGTGTACAACATGACCACTTCATCAAATCATCAACTACATGTCCCAATATGTAGCTCATCCATATGCCAAATGTATGCACCAAGATATCCAAAATATGCTTCCAATAATACATCATAAGACATATCAATGAAACTCAAATATGTACCAGCCATGTACCCCAATAGATCAGCCTCAACCTCCATTCACTACATCAAATACTAAGCATCCAATATGTACTAGAAGTGTGCCTCAATAGATCAATGACATCTCTAGCTGGCATCATCATGATATATCTCATAACCAAATTTCCATAACTTCATAGTCACAACCAACATTGTTCTTCAACAAAAAAACATCTCAATCCACAATCTAGGGTTAGTACCATGCATCCAAGATATTCTTTCAACACTCAACCATATGTCACCACTGTACATACATCAATTATGTATGCCAACATGTAATCATGAAAACTTACAGCAAACAATGTTAGACATTGCAACAAATCATGTCAGACCTTGCAACACAGAGTTATACCATTATACCATGATGCAACTCATGTGCATAGCCTTTTTCCCACAGATTGTTTACCACAAATACACGACATATTTCACATACATATCACATATGTACATGACCTATTCATAGGTTATCTCGTGTATGTACACGAATGTTACCATTGTAACCCACGTATGCTTCTGAAGATGGCAAACTTGAGCTTCCCTTAAGGCTGTCATTCTGCTCTGGTTGTTCAGTCTTCTTTACCCACTTCTGAAGGTGTCCCTGCTTCTGATAACTTGAGCTCTAAGCTTCCATATTTTCAAAAAATTCTTTCTTCCTATCATCATGCCTTCTTCTAGTCATGTTATATGAAGTCCTCATCATGGTCTTTCTTCTTGTGTTCCAACAATCCTGGGATTTGTGACCAATTCCACTACAGTTGTAGCATCTCATGATGTGACAATGAGCAGCAATGTGTCCTACTTGATTACATCTCCAACATCTTAGGGTGTTATGAAATATTTCATTATCTCTCCTTGCATAGAATCTACATTCCAAAGCTTTGTGACCATTTTCATTACATGAGTAACAATGACCACGAAAAACATTTTCATACATTTTCTTTGATGTTGATCTTGAAGGTGTCTCTATTCTTTGAGGCATAAAGATGGCTTCTTGATGTCTTCCTTGCTTTGTTCTTTTGAAACTTTCCTTGCCTTGTGTAGATGGTTGACTTGCAACATTATTTCCATCCTTTGAGAGTGAGGGACTTACCTCATGCTTATTTGAGGTGCTTGCTTCAACATGTGTAGCTTCTTTGTTGTATCCAATACCTGATTTATAATTTGGTGATCTTTGACTGTCCAAGATCTCATTCAAGATTGTTGAGCTATTCAAGAGTTTGTTTGACTTCTCTACTTTCTTTCTAAGATCAACAACTTTAGCTTCCAATTTATGACATGACTATTCCTTTTCGTCTACTTGATTCTTTAGTAATTCATCTGCCCTTTTGGATTCTTCAATTTAGACAATAATAAAAGGATAAATATAATTGATGTATAACCCATTGCTACTTCCACGACCAAAAAAATCCAACCGAAAGAACCAGAGGATCCTGAGGAGGGGGGCACCTTTTCCATTCACAAATGTGGGTGAAGGGGACCCCGTTGCATTTTATTGTTGATAGTGGAATCCAGAAGAACCTCATCTCAGTAGAGGTCATCAAGTAGTTGGATTTTTTGACAACACCACATCTGCAACCATACAACATCAGATGGATCCACCAGGGATGAGATCTTCATGTCAACCAACTATGTTTCCTGTCATAGGCATCAAGCTCTTCAAGGATGAGGTACTGTGTGATGTAGCACCACTAAATTTTTGTGATATTTTGTTAGGCCATCCATATATGTGGAGGAACCATGATTTTTATGAGTCTTGACCCCATAGTTTCATTGTTACTTTGGAGGGTTAACCCTACATGATACTTGAGGTAGTTCTGAATATTGTACAGGAAAAACATTGCTGCAAAGAAATCTGTCATACCACAAAGTTTAGTGTCTTCACATCCTAGTCAGAAGAGAAGGAAACTACAACCACTACAGCCTCAGCCCAAGAGCCTTATATCCTATAGAAGCAGATCAACAAGATTGTATAAGAGCACCAAGATATTCCTACTGCACCTATGGGGGTGCCTCCACATTGCCCAATCAAACCAACTTATGATAAATACCTTCATTCTATTCATGTTGCATATTCACCGACAGATTCATCCCACAATACTATAGATCATGTAGCTATATTCGTTAAACAGATCAAACCCATCCAAAAACAAGTTCATAACAACCTTCAACAAGCTAAGCAAGACAACTTCTTCAACAAGGCAAGCAACTCACCAATGTTCGAATTCAACCAAAGCTTCCCCAGGGACTTCATGCAATGGAGACCATTGCTTCCTAGCGGAGGAGGATTGATCTAGGTGAAAATTAGTGGCCACCCACCTATTACACTGGCTTAAAACAAGGGTTTTCACCTTGGCAGTGTTTCTACAACTTTTTGGGTCCTAAGCTTCTGGAGCCATTTTTAGGCCCTAAACAATGTTTTTTGGGCCCTCCATAGTCACATTGCAGGATTTATCAGATTTTGAAAGAAAAATATATATTCCTCGGATATAAATTTAAAATGAACTATCATGCACCCCAAATAGAGATCGTATTCAAAATTTATGCCCTTGGGAAGTTCACGTACCAAATTATCGCATCGGGGCCCACATGAATTTTGGCGTTTCATCTTCTGGGGTTAGGGTTTTGGATTTTATTTATGTTAGAAATGCCTCTAGAGTCTAATTGTAAACATCATCATCTTCTTGCGAATGAGCATAGCTATCACATATTTTCTCAAAGATAAGTTGCCACCATTCTAGCGAGTCATTCACTCTGTAATTTTACAGTTTCTATACAATTTCTCATTAATAAAAAAATGTGCATTACTCTATATCTGTGTTTATTTCAATATCTCTGTATATTTCATTGTTATATATCTTCCTTCATTTCATTATCAAAATAATCCAGATCATTAATGTGCTCAACCTGCTTCATTTGGTCCCACCACATAACAACTTTTCCATGCAAATGATATGTGGCAATTCTAGCTTCTAGGTTAGATGAGTAGTTGTGCAACTAAAAATACTTCCTAATTTCTAGCGACCATACTTCAACATCATCTTCCCTTTCTCTTTCACAATCAAAGGATGGTGGCTTAAGCTTCCTCACCTCTCCTTGCAAATTGTCCAATTCATGCCTTTTCTTTGGTGCCTAGTAGGATACACTTATGGATTTCTTATGGAGTCTTCAAATGCATAAAATTTCCTTGTTAAGTAAATAGGTGAGTGATGTTTATGAATTCTTCTAGTATTTCTTGAATGACGAGCTCTAATGTAGTTATATTTTGTTTCATGATTATTTCTTTCTTCCTCTTGTCTTGATTCCGATCCATTATTTCCTTTCCTATGTAACTTATTTAGGCTTTGCATCACTTAAGGATTTATTTGATTTTGTTCTCTCATGATCTTCTCATTGTTTTCTTTGTAACTCTTCATTTCTATTCTAGAGATTCTCACAATATCTATCAATGTTTCTTGTTCCCATTTACTCATGTGCCCATTTGATTATGTCTCTGCATTACCAACACTGATATTTTGATGTTTGGCTTCTTTCTCATGACTGAAGGCTCCCTCTCTTTCCTCCATGTCCCAAATATGCATTCTTATCTTGAACTCATATGTTTATATCCCTTAATTCTATAAAAATTTCAAGCAACCATTTTTGTTAGAATTTTTCATATTATAGAAATCTGTTAATTAATGATACAAGTCTTTTTTCTTCTTAATTCATGAAGAATTATATCATAGTTCTCATAATCATAATAATTCCAAGTTTTTCTTCTCTGAACTAGATTTTCAACGACTATCCTCTTGATCAATTATAATTCTTGAGAAGAAATTTATTGATGGAAAAGGAAATGAAGGAAATATCCATTAGCACATGCAACATAGCTTCAATGATCAATGACCGTCTGATCATTCCTATGGATTTAATCTTGACTGTTGGCCTATTTTTCCTTGGATTAAATCACGATCATTGATCTTCTCATTGGCCACCTAAACATGCCATATAACCACAATGCACACCAACCATATGATCTTCCCTTGATTAGATCTCAACCATCGATTTATTCTTCTTTAGCATATCAGGACCACTAGGTATTCAACTTATAGCGATCGTTCAATCGGATCTCAGATTTAATATCAATCATTGATCTGTCTTGATGGATTCACCATGGGTCTAATGTATATCTATTCTTCATTTTAAACTTCCATGACCTCCAAATTACACCCTCAAGTTCCGCCGCACTCACTTTGCCCCCATACTTAGAAAAGTTTCTAAGTATTTCAAGGTAAGTCTAAGAGACATCATGAGATGTCAGACCTCTCTTTCTCTGGGTTGTTTTATGGACTCTCTATACTTAGTCATTTTCAATATCTCACTATGGGTGGTGGGTCTACAAAACTTGCCCGACTCTTATATATGTGACCCATTCAATCCAACTAATTCTTGATACTTAGCCATTTACTAGATCTCACCATGTTCCATGACATATCTCATCTTATCTTATTCATAACCTCGTTCGTCTTACCAACTCTCCATGCTTAGCCAATTTTTGATATTTCACTGCAAGTTCACAGCTCTACAACACTTTTGTTCAATCTTCCACGATTTCTTCCATCCCACTGATTCTCCATACTTAGACGATTTTTGATGTATCATGACACTCTGGAAGACATCTTCATCTGACCGATCCGTTTTCGATACTTAGTCATTTTCAATATCTCACTATCAGTCTCTTACACTTGGTCGATTTTTTATAATTCACCATGGGTCCATGGGTCTGCAGGTTCATGCCCATTTCTTCACATACTCCTGATTCTCCATCGTGCTCACCATCTTCGGGATATATTGATACTTAGTCATTTTTTGGGGGTTTCTTGTGCTGATGTTGCAGATGAGGTGTCCTCACATGGGAATCTTCTTCACTTTATAGATGACATGGCATTGATACATGTCCTGACATGTGGAATATGTAGAGCTACTTATTATATCCCTGACATGGACTCCCTATGATGTGGCACTCATCTGACTGGACACATGGAACTAATGAGGTTTCTATCGTGGTGTTGATGTGTCTGAGAGGTACCACCAGGCATTGGGCCCCTAATCCTTCAATCTTAACCGTTGATCTCCAAATATCAATGGTTAGAATTTAATCATCTCCAGATCCACAATTCTTCACCACAAAAGTTAATTTCTTAAGAAGGGTTTCATACTTGTCCGTTTCCATTCAAACCATGCAAATCTACCCTTTCTTTATAACCAAAAATTCCTAACGGTTTCCAACAATCTTCCTTCTTTTATGTGTGCCAATCTTTGAAAGATCGCCAATTGGACCTATTGGTGATTGTGTTGAATCCATTCAATAAACTTTGTGGCTTTATCAACCATAGATTCAACATGGGAACAATATACTTGTGTGGTCACAAGGGGTAGTGCGACATCAATGGGACCCAATGGTTGAAATCCCAACCCCACCTGAAAGGGGTTTTAGCTAATCGAGCTATGGAGAGCTCTATTATAGCTATGCTTGAACACATGGGAGACTCTCATCCCATGTGTGTGGATGATTGGAGTTGTACATGCAAAATATACGCACGATCATGTTTTTTACGACCTTTGTCTAGTGTTAGAACAATATTTTCCTCACCCTACGAAATCTTGCAGAAAGGGCCTTATTCCATTTCCCTATGCAGACTCACTTTCCTTGATTGATAAATCTAGAGACAAAAATATAAATTTTTCCACTTGTACACATCTTGCACACTATACAACAAGCATATACGCAATTTTCTCCACTACAGCCTGCGTACATCAGGATTTGTGCTAGAAAATCAAAATTAATGTCGGGTTTCCATGTCACGACAGGAGATATATGATCCTTGGCCTTCCATATACTAGAAAAGTTCTGACTCGGCCCTTCAGTTTCATTTTGAAGGCTATAAAGAGCTCAATTCTGAGCTATGGGAAAAGGAGAGAGAATTCAACTTTGAGAGAAAAGTTACTCTAGAGAAATTATTACTTCATATTGAGTCTGCACCCCTTTGTCCTTTAAGTCTGAACACAATGTTCAACCCCCAAGATCTTCCCTTATTGATGGAGAACCTCATTGTCTCCCTTCTATGAGCTTGCCTTTGGTGGAGGATTGAAGTGGTGGAGGCCCATCTGGAAGGAACTTGGTTTCTCGGTTCCAAATTGTGTCGACATGGAAGTCTGTAATATTTTCACTTCTACTGATCATTTATTAATAGAAATACTCTCTTCCTGTCCAATTGATATCTTGCAAATATATGAGTTATTAACCAAGGGCATGTTTGTTTTGTATATTAATGGATTATGCTATCTAATGTGCTAACCTTTTATATTATCACTATATGCTTGCTTCATTTGTTTGTTGAGAACTTTTTGTGGGTATAAAGCTTTGGGTCAAAGGGCTCAACAGTGGACGTATTCAAACATCTTGATGAGGTAGGTCCCTTTCTTATCTCACTTTCACATTAGTTTTTATAGTTTGTTTATGGGATATAGTTTATTTCTGCAGTCATACCTGTTTGTTGTGGTTTACCCTAGCCATAGAGAGATTTTCCTCGTAACAGAATTGACGACCATACTGGGGATGAATCTTCTTTCTTAGGGTTTGAAGTAATTTTCTCTTTAGATTGTTCTCATTTATATTGTGGTTCTTGTCGTAACATTTCTTGACAGCTCCTGTTCACTCTGGGTCTAAGTTTTCAGCCTTCCTCCCTTATCCCGCCTTTTTTTAAAGCATATACGTGCTTTTTTCCTTGACAGTCGTGTATACACGTGTGTTGTCTCACTGCAAGCTATGTATATATGCTTTGTTTTCTTGAACAGTCACATACACCTCTTTTCCTTGCTTGTTTTCTTGGTTTGGTGTTTGTTGGGTGTGATTTTATGCTTGTTGAGCCTTCTTGGGTCTCTGTAGTGCCTGTTGAGTGCTTGTGGGATGACAAGAAACCCTCTTTTGGTTGAATTTCTGGGCGAAGTCTTTCTATTATTTTTTTCATTTTTATTGTCCTTGCACATTGGGCTGGGTGTTTTGTTGCTTGGTATCCTACTTGAGTTATCTCTTTTTTATACACAGTAGGGTTATATATCAAGTTATTTTTCAGTCCATGCATTTTCAGTTTTAATATATTGAAAATACAAAACAAATAGGAATTTTACATTGCTTGGCATTTTTGTCTTTGAATCTCTATCATTAGCTTAGTGCATATAGTGAAACATTGCATCTTTACTTCTGAATTGTTGAGTTGAATTTGAAAATTGCATCGTTTTTTAGGAGCATATCATTCATCAAAATTTAAAGTTAGGAATTTGCATTACTTTCATATTTACTTTTCTTGCAGAGTCATAACACCATGAGTTTCATTACCATACCTTTTTGAGTATTCATGGCCATAAAATTAACACTATAAGCTAAAATTTATTAGTAACAATTTTATTTTCTAGGGTGCACAAACATATGTGTTTGAGTTAGGGAGTGGAGAAATCCATTGTATAATTGGTAAGATCAGGAGGCTCTGCTCACACCGAAGTTAATCACGAGGTCGCATGAAGTTGATTGAAGGGATATCCCCTCAATACCTTCCTAGCGTCAGAGATATTTATGGGGATCTATTTGTATATGGGGATCTTGTTATTGCCTTTACCTCCGTGAGAGGTGGTGATTTCAAGGTTTTGGGATTTGCTACCCTGCCCATATGGTGGACCTGAATTACGACTGCTCGCTTGTGCATTGATTATACAATAGTTTATTAGTTGCTTGACTTAGGTGTCTCATAGGTTAATTGCAAGGGTTATTTTGTAGGTACCCTGGGTCAAATAAGAGTTGAAAAACACACAACCTTTATGGAGGATTACCTCTCTGAGGTGATCTGACCGACTGGTTTTTAATCCCACGAGGGCCCTCATAACTGATTCTGTTACCTCCAATCATCACTACCAAAAATAATATCATCAACATAAACTTCATTTAATAAAATATCACCTTGACTTACCTTGATGTAGAGGTTGTTGTATGCACTACCTTTTCTGAACCCTCCTTGCTGCAGATACTTATCCAGTCTGAAGTACCATGCTCTAGGAGCCTGTTTTAGACCATACAAGGCCTTATTTAATTTACATACATAGTCTATGTTCTCTGACAACTGAAATCCTTCTGGTTGTTCAATGTAGACTTCTTCTTCAAGTTCTCCATTTAGAAAAGATGATTTTACGTCCATCTGATATACTTTAACATTTTTGGAGCATGCATAAGCTAAAAGTAAACAGAGTGCTTCCATTCTGGCAACTGGGGCAACTGTCTCTTCAAAGTCAATTCCTTCAATCTGTGCATATCCTTTACATACCAATCTTTCTTTGTTCCTTGTATATCTTCCTATCCTCTTTGATTGTTTCTGCATAGCTATTTGGATTTGTTTCTTGCTCTGTTGTTTTGGAGCTTGATCCCTTTTTTGTTTGATTGTATCCAAGTCCGGACTTGTCAAGATGAGATTTTTGACTGT
>JASDQU010238715.1:3416-16738 GCA_032191745.1 Picea mariana
GTAAATCAGTAAATCTAGGAACCAAGAAGTTTGGGGACAACCCCCGTGAACCGTTAAAATGATGGGAATGTGGAGAACCTCATATAAGGAGGAACTTTCCATGTTTGATTTCAGCTACCAGTACTACTGTTCACAATTTGCAGGAAGCCTCTGTGATGGGAGATGTGGGTAGAAACTTGCATTGGATAAGCATAGCTGTGGATGGCCAACAAGCTGACCATCAGTTCTCTATGGTGGAAATTGAAGGTAAAATCAATAACACTCGTATTTCTGTTTTAATTGATCCTGGAGCTACATTGCGTTATATAACCCCTGGTATTGTGGAGTCAAATAAACTTAAGAAAAAAAGACACATAAAATCTTGGTTTGTACAATTAGCAACAAGAATGAAAAGAAAAGTCGTCGACTTTATTTCTAATTATGAGTTCATTTTAGGTGGTCAAAACGTAAAGACAAATCTGAACATTCTACCCTTAGGGTATTATGATGTAATTATCAGAATGGATTGGTTAGAAAAGCATAAAGAAGTGTTAGATTGTTATGAAAAATCACTTAAGTATAAATACGAAAATGAAACGTCTAGGACAGTCCAAGGGATACGAAAAGAAGTCTCAGTTAGATAGATTTCAGCAATGCAATTCAAGAAATGCATGAGAAAGGGGTGTCAAGTTTATGTCATCCAAGTAACAAACCTGTTAGAAAAACAAAATAAACACAACTTGGAGGATTTTGTTTTTCTACATGATTTCAGAGATGTGTTTGTTGATTAAATACCTGAATTACCCGCAAGGAGGGAGATAGACTTTTCTATTGACCTAATACCTGGTTCAACCCATTTCTCTACAGAACTTTACTGAATGAGTTTGTCTGAATTAACAGAAATAAAAATTCAACTGCAGGAATTATTGGACAAACAATATATCTGACCAAGTGTTTCACCATGGGGAGCGCCAATCCTCTTTGTGAAAAATAAAGATGACACTATAATATTATTCATCTATTATAGACAATTAAACAAAATGAATATTAAGAACAAATACCCCTTACATAGAATAAATGATCTCTTCGATCAGGTAGGAGGGGAGAATATTTTCTCAAAATTGGATTTGCAATTTGGTTATCACCAGGTTAGGATAAAGAATGAGGAAGTAAGTAAGACAACATTCTGAGTGAGATATGGACATTACAAATTCATTGTTATACCTTTCAGACTCACTAACATGCCAACCATGGTTATGTGTTTAATGAACATTATTTTCAGTCGGTACTTGGAAAATTTTGTGTTAGTATTTATTGACAACATTCTAGTATATTCTAAAACAAAAGAATAACATGAAGAACACTTAAGAATAGTTCTAAAAACTTTAACGAAGCACAAAATGTATGCTAAATTCGATAAATGTGACTTTTATTAGAAGAAAATACAATACCTAGGACATGTAATTTTTGTCGAAGGCATTGTAGTCGACCCAGAGAAAATAAGATCCATCATGGAATGGTTGATTCTTAAGGACGTAGTGAACATCCAGTCGTTCATGGGAATCACCCAATATTACCGCAGATTTATAGAGGGATTTTCCAAAATTTCTTACCCTATCACATCGTTACAAAAAAAGGGAACCAAGTTTAACTGGTCACAGAAATGTCAAGACATTTTTAATAATTTAAAGGAATTATTAATGACGGTACCCATTTTAAAAGTAGCATATCTAAACAAATACTTCACCATCTTTGTAGACACGAGTAAAGAAGGACTAGGTGGTGTCCTAACTCAAAAAGGGCACATTATTTTCTATGAGTCTCGAAAACTAAAGGAACATGAGCGAAACTATGTCACTCATGACTTAGAGTTGGAAGATATAATACTCGCCTTAAATATGTTGTGACACTACATAATGGGCACAAATTTTTTATTATTGACTGACAACAACGGTGTGAAATTTTTGTTTAGTTAGCGAGACCTTAATGCAAGGCAGGCAAGATGTCTGGCCGTTTTGAGTGAATTTGACTTTGAGGTAAGACATATCAAGGGTAAGGAAACCAAAGTAGCTCATTCTTTGAGTAGAATATTTCATGGGTTGTTTGAAATAAACATTAGCAGGGTAGAGAGTTATCTGGAAAGAGAATAAAGACTACAGGTAATAACGACGAAAACTACACTCAAACAGTGGAAGAATTACAGAACCCTACAAGAAATTCAAACAAAATAAATTTGAGTTTCGACAAAAATGGTCTCCTATGATTTAAAAAAAGAATATACATATGAGATTCAGTACAATTAAAGTCAACAGTTTTGGATGAAGTTCATAAGAAACCACATTTTGGTCATCCAATATACCAGAAAACGATAACAACACTACGAAAGTTATTTTATTGTCCTAATATGAAGGGATAAACAACATAGTACTTATCTAAGTGTCAATATTGTTAGTAGGTAAAATCCGAACAACAAAATCTAGCTGGCTTGTTGCAGCTCTTACCTGTGCTGGAATGGAAATGGGAGACTATATCCCTGGACTTTATTACAGGTTTTCCTAGAAATCAAAAAAATAATGATTCAATTATGGTGGTAATAGATGAACTCAGTAAGTGTGCACACTTTATTCCTGTAAAGTGTACTTTCAAAGCTATTAACGTCGCTAAAGTATTCATGAAATAAATTTTTAGACTACATGGTATTCCTAAAATGGTGATTTTGGATAGAGACATAAAATTTACATCTTCTTTTTGGAAATAATTGTTTGGAGGCTTAAATACTAACTTGAATTTTAGCACGAGTTATCATCCACAAAGGGATGGACAAAATGAACGAACAAGCCAAATCATAGAAGATATTCTTCGCATGTAAGTAAGAACAAAACCAAGCAAGTGGGAAGACTAACTACACTTGGTAGAATTTGCATACAACAATGGGTAACAAACTTCAACTAAAATGAGCCCTTTCAAGGTACTGTATGGCATAAAGTGTATGAATCCAATGAGATACGATAACCTAGTTGACAGAATAATGGTTGGCCCAGAGATGCTCCAGGAGATGGATTACACAGTAAGAAAAGTACAACAAAAATTAAAAGAGGCACAAGGCAGACATAAAAGTTATGTAGACCAGAAAATAAGACCCTTGGAATTTCAAGTGGCAGTCCACGCCTATTTAAAATTCAAAGCTCGGAAAAGTTCACTAAATCTAGGGAATTGTGCCAAGTTGGAACCTAGGTTTTGTGGGCCTTTCGATATCTTAGCTCGAATTGGACCTATAGCATACCAACTTGCACTTCCTGTCAATCTAAATATTCATAATGTATTTCATGTTTCTTTGTTAAAGAATTATGTTCATGACCCTACTCATATGTTTGATTGGAGCTTGGTGAAGGGGGAACGAGAAGGCACGTTCCAAGAAGAACCTCTGTGCATTCTGGATAGGAGAGAAATAACACTTTGGAATAGAGTCGTCACCCAGGTAAAAGTGCAATGGAAAAATAACACTTTGGAATAGAGTCGTCACCCAGGTAAAAGTGCAATGGAATCACTTTATCCCTGAGGAGGCCACTTGGGAATTGGAGAAAGATATGCAAAAATATCATCCAATCATGTTCCAATACATGAACGAACAATGAGAATAATGTTTTATTGAAGGGGGAAAGGATGTAACATCACCAAAAATATTTTTTTTTTAATTTGAAATTTCTTAGAAAAATTATTTCATTTTTGGTAAATTCGAATTTGCAAATTGTTTTCCATTTATGGCAATTCTGAATTTCTAATTTCGTTAATTGTAATTCATTATTATGACTATTCGAAAGAGATGTGATTTTACCCAACTAACTACTTGACTATGACACTTGTATGAAACAAAATATTTTATAATTATTAATGAAGGACAAATCGAACAACCATGTTAAAAATCAACTAACCATGACTCCATGAGTGGGGAACATGTTGGAACTATCTCGGGGATGATTATTACAAGTGGAAAATCAGGAATTTGGCCATTAGCAGCCCGTGGAAATCAGGGATCTGGAAAGCTGCGAAAACTCCCAAGGGGAAAAAGACCTAGGCATTTTTTATTTTGGATATATAGTATATGAGAGGAGGTAGGATGTTGTCTAGTATGTTGGGTAAAATTATTGATCTCTTGCTGTTATGAACACCGATTTATGAGTGTGAGGCAAGGAGAAGTTGGTGTGACTAAAGGAGTATTGTTGAGGAGATGTTCTAAGTTATCCCTCACGGATTCATGGTAAGGCTAGGGGGAGAATGGAACAAGTGATTTGGCTATTCTGTTCTAAGTTTGGGAGGAACATGGTTGTTCCATTTTTTATTCAGAAACTATTCAGATATGTCAACCTACTCTTTTCTCTGGTTAAATGTTATATGTTTTAATAATTGATAATATGCATATGTTTAATTCTGAATAGAGGTATTGTTATGGAGGGAAATATGACTGGATGTTATTGGAATTAAGGACTAACAGAATGCCTCTAAAGCTAGTTCTGAATGGATTATTTATGTTGGATTATATTGCTAAGTGAATATTATTGTCATTAGATTAACTAGCTGGAAGAATTGGTTCTGTTGATTTACTTTCTAAACACGAAATCGTTTGATTTAAATGGATGAAAGAGTATATCTAGCATAATGTTGTATGGACTATTTATGTGGGTAACTATGGATGGAGGGTAACAACTGTACGATAAAATCATGGCAGTTTAAATTCATACCTCAAATAAATTGCCTCTACATCTTAATTATGAACATAATTGGAATTAGGTAGACACACTCGATTGCTTCTAGATTAAAACAAAACCAACATGATTCTACTTCAGATAGTACAAATCTTGTATGAGAACAAGAAAACAATCGAAGAAATCGTTTATTGCATAATTTACCAAGGAAAATGTTGAAGGGTGCGCAAGAATTAAAAGTGATTATACATTTGCATATTACTCAAATAATAACGATATATAAATTTATCTATCTATCTATCTATATATATAGCTAGCTAGCTAGATAGATTTATATATATATAATATCACCCTTATCATACATCATTATATATATATAGATATATATATATTTTGAAGGTTTGATGATATATTTTGATATCTAGTGATTCATTTAATAAGAATCTCAACAATGATATGGGAAGGGAAGCGCATCCATTCATTTTATGTTAAAAGTTTAAGATTGTCTAGTTTAAACTCTTACAGAACAAAGACACTTTTTATTTGAGTTGGGTAGCGTATAAAACAACTCGGTGAACTTAAGAACATAAGTTTCAGAAAAATACACAGGTTTAAATACCTATACACATGACCATATATTTCAGATGCATGACCACAGGTATCAACTAAGACTATCTGATTCAGATAGGAACACAACAGACTTGAAGAAAAAATTCGATAGAATTTCTTTAACGAATACTTATATTATTACATATAAAGTCCTGAGCGATACATGGAATTGAGTAGCCTACTTCACTTTTCATTATTACAAAAGAATAAATTGGTAATTTAAATAGTTTAATAAAGGCTTTGAGTCGAACCAATAGTCAGGGAAAACGTCTTCAACCCTACAAGTTTTGAATACACAAAAAACCCGCTATGATCTTTCCTTTCGACAAAACCTAGATGGGAACTGTCCAAGAAGACGCAGTGATAAGGAAACCGAATACCTTTAGCACCATCGTTTTCCTCGACCAACCTGGGACTTCGAACCTCATGCATACCTGCAAGAAATTCAAGGAAGGTGAATTAGTAATAGATTTTAGTAAAGAACAATTCAATACTGAAATATAGAGTAATTATTAGGATAAATGATTTTAAATAAATCAACTTGGATAAGTGCACAAATGAAAATTATATGTGATTATAGGTCTATCATCCTAACTGCGCCATTGTCAAATTCATCCACTGACCAAAGGGGTGAAAGGGACCAAGGTTACTCTAATGGGTACCCTCGCAACAAAACAGGGGTCCCATCATTAGATCTCGGTAATGATTTTTTTTTAAAATAATGATAGTTTTAAATTTAATAAAAATATTGTTTCAACCAAGAGTTGATTCAATAATGCATAAACTCCATAACTTTCATACGAAGAAAATAACGAATGTCTCCATGAGCATTGTATTTTTTTAACCTTGAGAATATAGAAATCTCGATCCTTGACCAAAGGTAAAACAAGTACATAATGAAAAACCCTGGAGTCTAACAAAGAAAAAATGAAAGTATCTTAAGGGTTATGAAGTTCTGGACCGTCCTCCGAAAAGAGATTTAATGAACAAAAATACAAGAATTATGAAGTTCTGGACAATGCTCTGAATAGAAATAAATGAAATTAACATAAGAGATTTGAAGTTTTAAACTATAGCCGAACATAAGTAAATGAAAGTAGCATAAGAAGTATGAAGTTTTGGACAGAGAGTACATGAAATAAAATAAGAATTACGAAATTCTGGACATTGCTCCGAATAGAGAATAAACAAAAATCATTTGAAAGATTATAATAATAACCCTCTCTTTTATAACTTCATGACTTAAAACCCAAGGACCCCTGGTCTACACTTTAAGAAAAGGGGTAGTCCAGTCAGAAAAGAACAATGAGAGTCGAGACTTAGTCATGATGGAAAATCCCGTGAAGGGTATGGGTCTGGACAGAGAGCCTTGGATACACCACCAGTGTAGAAAACCTCTCTAATAAAGTAAATGGATTAGGGTGAAATGGTTATTCCATGGGAAAGTGAAGGGTACAACCCTGAATACTAAAACCTATGAATTTATCCATGACTAAAGGAAACATTCCACAGATCCAAAACTATGAAATGAAAGCCATTGTTTGCTACAGAACCCATAAGAAATAAAAACTACTTAAATGACTAAAATCCCTCTCAATGTTTTTCACTCGTTCCAAATAACTATTAGAGTGTCACAAACTTAACTAGAAAGATGGTGGCTTATGCATTTTCACCAGATAGGAACCTCTATAGTGCCAACTACCCTCGCTGAGGAGAAACGTAGAGAAAAGAAAAAAATTATAAAGGACTAGGCAGGAGACCCACAATAAACCAGTAACCATTACCACACAGAGTTATAGCGGGAGTACAAAGACCCTACCCAACCATGTGACATAGCAGAGGTGGAACAATCATATTGGATATGGGGATTAGTGGTGGCCTTGAGATTTTAGCTCACAGGGTCTCCATTAATGGACTGTAGAGAGGCTTATTAACTCCTGACTGACAGAAAAACCTCCGACTTGTTGTCGACTTAACGTATGAGAGGACTATTTCCTTTAAGTCACTATACACTCGATTGTCACAACTAGTTCATCATCCAGTTAAGGAGAGTTTTAGTTCGTTACCAATCAGTTTAGTTATGAGAAGGATTTCATTAGGTTAGAGTGATTCAAATTTAATTACCAACCAATGCTTACAAGACCTTGATTCAACTAGTTGAAATAACACATGGTTATCATCATGCTATCCTTTTTTTCTTCATCTTATGATTACAAGATGTGACCCTTAATCCTTGAATTTTACCAATTGTGAAGTTAAGTTATATTGTATTGTGTGTAAGGGACCAATATTGTGTGACATACATAGGGATCGGGGTTTAAAATTGTTTATAGGACTAAAGGTCCTAAACATGTAATAAATATATCTATATATTTGTATTGTATTGTGAGTAAGATGGAAGATGATTTAAAATTCCATTTATCTAAATAGGTGAAATATGTCCCTAATAGATAAATTGAATTTAATAACTTCAATAATTTAATTATCTGCGTTAACTACAAGCTGCCTGAGTGAATTGTTCAAAGACAAGGAGAATTAATGTTTCCCAAAGAAATATATATATATATATATATATTATGGGTAAATTGGGGAACATTACACAAGTGAGTGAAAACCTTCCATTCTACAAAATATTCTTTGGCGTGGTTTGGTTGTCCTTGGGAATCCTCATCATCTTCAACATTGTCAGGAATACTCATCATCTACAACATTTTCTAATGAGATAGGGTCTTGACAAACAATCCATGGTCAATATCAAAACTTTATCCAATTTTCAATCATTGTTTCATATGAAAGGCCAATATCTGAAGGATTTTTTCTAAATGGTTTGTAAAAGAGCAATTCAGTCCAACAAAAAGTCTCTATGTCTTTAAAATCCTCTTCAAGAATAGAATAAAAATATGGCTAAAATATAACAATGAGATGGACATCTTTATGTTTCCTTTTATCTCTCTTATGTTTTGGCATAAAAGGTCCAATATATTGTTGTTTCTATCAAAGAAAATTGTTCAATAAAAGCAGGTATATATTGATATATTCCAACCAGACTATTGGGAGATGAAAATTGATGGGCGTCCTTTGGTAGGTTTGTGAAAGTATTTCTCCCAACATTTAAGGAAACAAATTTATTATTTCAAACTACAAGAGGTCAATTTACTAACATATGGAAAGTTTCTTCGGATCCAATTTCACGATCAAACAATTTTTCAGCATGGAACCTTCAATATTTATACAAAGGAATATCTTCAAACCCACCAATATTATACATCCTAGTTATCCTATCTTGATAAATTTCCAACCTGTCTTTTACTTTGGAACCATACTTAAAAATATATTTAAGGACAAAATGCCAAGAAAACAGTTGTTAACAATCAATATTTTCACTCCATGTTGCAATAAAATCTACATTATGGGCATTCAACCTATCTTCACTCCATATTGGCTCATATTTATTTCTCCCTTTCCCATATATGAATAATAGTGACTCATATCAAACCTCCCATGGAGTATTGTAGCAACATGTGAGAATAGAACCTTTCTTGTGCAAGCAAGAATCTAGAATGCACTTTGTATGTCTTTGAACATGATTCATTAAACACTCATAATCATCATGAGGATTGGAAGAGAAAATATAATCATTATTCAATAGGAAAGCATCATCATTGAAATTTTGAAAAAACATTATATTTTGGCGATGAATGTCATGTGTAATCCATGTTGTTACATATCTACCAAAATATGTATTTGTAGCATGCACGCCTTAATGGTGAGACCAATTTAATATTTCCATGTTTGGAGCACCTTTGAACTATAAGAAGCCATGGATGTGAGATGAACCCCTATGTTACCACTCATATCTAAATATATATATATATATATATATATATAATTACAACAAAAGGCCAAACCAATAGTTCATAACATAAATACCACAACACAAACCTATACCAAAAGTCTTTAGGTCAAAGATATTTTTGGATGATTTCTTCCTGTAAGATATTGAATATATGATACATAAACATCTCAACAATATGGGGGTAACATCTAACATTATCAAGCTTTATATAATGTTCATTTAAACCATGAACATTTTAATTTCTTTGCATGAGGTTATGTAAGTTTCTCCACTTTGTGTCTATTTCACTCAAAGTTAAAAACAAAGTTGGACAACCCGGGTGAAAAAAAATGTCATTAATTTTAGTATGACACATTGTCGAATAGTCCCTTGTACCTCTAAGAGAATATACAAAGATTGTTATCCAACTTATTATCAAGTAAATGTGAGAGTTGTCGATGCAAGTCTTGAATTGTTGTAGGGGAGTTATCATGTATATTCATGTTTATGAATACTACAACATTTGCTTGTCATTGATGTTGCGTTATCATGTTCAATAAGAAATATCAAAACAGAGGATGGACTCCAAATCTTTGATCAAAATATTTGAGCATATGTAATACATATTCATGAATTTGAATGTTACAAATATGTGGATGTAACCAATCAACCGAAATAGTGGGAAATAATGTGGGGAGCACAAGGGGTACAACCTACAACACACCCATTGTAACTTCCTCTTGTTTATCTCATAGTCTCCTCTCTCAAAATAAAATATTCATGATAATAAACATATGCAATACAATTCCCTCATAAAATACAGTTTCCTTCTAGGGAAAAAACCAAAAAGTAGCTTATATCGTCAAATTTGTGACCTTATAATGAATGGTCCATATTGAATATGAAATTACAACATTTTATAAGGAAATTTTTCCGAAAATTTCACTTCGATCTCACTTCCCCCGAATCCCTTGCCAAGGGGGTATATAAAATTGTCACCGCTCCCCTGGACCCCCTTACCAATATTTGTGTTGGTTCAAGCCCCCCCACACCCCTCATTAGGGAATGGGGTCCAAACATGACTGAAACAAACCTATGACTCATGAATATAATCAGGCTACACAACCAACAATCTCCCACTTGGAGATTGATCACAACAACTCCACTACTATTATACATGTTGGAATATACTCCACCTTGGACTTGGAAAAATTTTCATCTTCACCTTCATTCTTGAATACCAACTAAAAGTGAGCATGAACTCGTTTTCTCCTTGGTTTCTCCCTTTGTTAACATTTCTAGAAGGTTATCGCTATTATGTATCTTTTCCAACTTCAAATGTCCATCTTCCAAGAAAGATCATATGAAATGGTACTTTATCTATATATGATTAGTATTTAAATGGAAGTTTTCATTCTTTTCAATATGAATGGCACTCTCACTATCATATTACAACTTGTTATTCTCCTACTTCTTTCCCAATTCCTTCATAAACCTTTGTAACCAAATCATTTCTTTACTAGCCTCTATAGCAACAACATATTCATCTTTCATTGTTGAAAGTGAAACAACGCTTTTCAATTTTGAAATCCAACTCACTAAAGTTCCAACCACAGTAAAAAAATACCATGTGGTTTTCCTCGTGCTATATTTATCACCTTCCATATATGAATCAACATATCCGTGTAGAAAAGTGTCTAAACCTACAAAACATAATGCATGAGTATAAGTACCTCTCAAATACCTGAGAATACAATTTACTACCTTGCAATGTTCTTTACCTAGATTGTTCATATACCTTCTCACAATTCCCATTGCATGTGCAACATCTGGTCTTGTGCAAACCATCACATACATCATGCTGCCAAGTACTGCTGAATAAGAGACCTTGGACATGTATTATATCTACTCATGTGTTTTGAGACATACTTCAGTTGTTAATTTGAAATGGATGGCCAAAGGTGTACTAATTGGTTTTTCATTCTACATTTTAAACCTCCGAAACACCTTCTCTATGTACTCACCCCAAGATAATGTCAATTTCTTATTTTTCCTATCTCTTATTATTCTCATACCAAGGATTTTCTTTGCAGCACCGAAATCCTTCATCACAAATGAATTAGCTAATTTCTTCGTAATCACATTTATATCCTTCATATTAGATCCCACAACAAGAATGTCATCTAAATACAACATAAAGATAATATAACTTCCATTTTATAGCTTTTAAAAATAAATATAGTGATCAAAATGACATCCACTATAACCTTGTTCTGTCATAAATCTGTCAAACTTCAAATACCACTTCCTTGGAGCTTTCTTTAGGCTATAGAAGCTTTTCTTCAACTTGCATACCAAATTTTCCTTCCCTTTGACCTCATACCTCTGTGGTTGCTACATATAAATATTTTCCTTCAAATCCCCATGGAGAAAAGTTGTTTCTACATATAATTGTTCAACATGAAAATATTATACTACCACAAGACTTAAAATAGTCCTAATTGAATTCATTTTAAGAACAAGGGAAAATATTTCATCAAAATATATACCTTTCTTTTATGCAAACCCCTTTAAAAGAGGTCAAGACTTGTATCGTTTTTGCCTCCATCTTTTTTCTTCAACCTATAAATCCATTTTTTTCTAGGTGAAATAACTAAGGTGGGTAACACTTTCGTGACAATATAATCTCCAAAAATCTAAAAAACATTGTTTCGGCCGAACTAATATACCTTTTCAGTTGAAAGGTATTATTTTTGGCCGAACTATTGTTTGGTCGAACACTGGAATGTCAAATCGAAAGGTACAATGACGAAACCCTTGTTTTTGGTGTAGAAATTTAGTCGACCAGATTTTTCCATCTAACAATATGTTTTTGAATGAAACATATTCAGGCCGAAAAATTATTTCGGCTGAAAGAACTGTTCGGCCAAGTAAATTCTTTCGACAAAAATATTTTTTTGGCCGAAAGAAGTTTTCGACCGAAAAACTATTTATATATTAACTACACAACATTATTGAAACATTTTTCCCACCTCTTCCTAAGTGACTGATTCTAATTGATTGTGAGTGGTCTTTGTGTTGGCGTAGAGGCTGTGTTGGCAGGTGTGGTTGTTGTGTTGGCAAGTGCAGTCATTGTGTTGGTGAGCGGTTGAGCTATTTTCTTGGCGGGTTGAGCTACATGTAAGTTGTTTAGATTAATTAATATTATGTCTTGTTGTTTAGATTATGATTATGTTAATGTTTATATATTATGTTATGTTGTTTATATTTATGTAATGTTGTTTTTTTATTACTGTAATGTTGTTTCTTTATGTCATTTCTGAGTTTTTGTTTTTACATGTTGTTTCTGTTTTTCTAGTTTAGTACCCTAGTTTAGTTCCAGTTTAGTACCCGTGTCTAGCCAAGTCCCCACTAAAAACAATCACCCTTAGAGAATCTTTAGTCATACTCTCCATTTAACAGACTCGTCTAAAACTCTCCATATCATTCACAGAGTATTTTTTCTCTTTGGCAAAGTCTTCCCAGTTTACAGGCCAAACCAGTCTTAAAAGAGTCTGAGTCTTCCAACATTAAATTGTAGTATAAGAAGAAAAAAATATCAAAATGGTATTAAAATCAGAAATGAAGAAACAAGAACCAAGCCCTCTATATCACTCCAGAATATTCAACTATAATAAAAAACCTGTGTATTTAAGCCCACATTCAACTATAAGAAAAAACATGTTAACCATTAGGAACACAGTCTATTTAAGAAAGAACTTCTCTATAGAAGGAAAAAGTAGTTTATTTAAGCCTGCATTATTGTACCATTACAAAATAACATAAGAGAGTTTTAGATGATGTTCTACTTCTATAGTAATATGTTCATTTTGTGTGATACTGCATGGACATAGGGTTGGGCCCTCGTGACCAAGTCACCTTCCACTGGACTGTGACTTGGCCACGGGGGCCAGCCATATGGCCAAGAAGTGGGCATGCCAAGGTTGAATAGTGTGCCCAAAACCTTTCACTTTCATTTTTATTTATAATTTATTTTTAACTCTAATTTTTAAATTTTAAATTTAATTTATATGTAGTCTCTAATTTTAATTGTAATTTTTTATTTCGATTGTAATTTTTAATTTTTAATTTTAATTTTAAATTATATGGATATCCAATCCATGGGAACACATGTAACGAACCCACTGTTAGGACTA
>JASDQU010238716.1:0-13910 GCA_032191745.1 Picea mariana
GAAAGAGCACGAGGCCTGGCTTAAGCAACACCGGAGTGAGCCTCTTTCCCCTAGAGTTTTGATTCCAAGGCCCTGCAATTGCAGCACTCTAGAACCCTTCCCTCTCGTCTTTAGCCTGTTACCCCTTCAATCTTGTGTTCTCTCCTTTATTGACTCCATATACCCTTAAGCACTAATCTTAGGCACACAACGTTGAGGTGATAGTGTCCAAAACAAACTCTTAAAACTTTAATTCTTGAAAACCTAACTAACAAATTGACCCTAATTAAGGCTGACGTCACAGTTGGTTATCTCATCTTGACGCAGCATTTGTCTTCTATAAGCAATTGAATGATAATTTAAAGCATTTATTGAGTAAAGTGTTGATTGGATACATTGTTAGCTTCATCATCTTGATAGTTATTGATGAATTGATGCTTTTGCCATAGCTAATTGATAAAACGTTGACTTCATTGGTATCTATTGTTTTACATTGTTTATTAATTAATAGCAGATAGTCATTGAAGTACTAACCCATTGAGTTATAGCCTACATATATACTGTATTATTGTTGTCTTGTTCCGGGCAGGCATTTTTCATTTGGGCATACACTTCTTTATTGGCTGATTAGCCGGACTATCTGACCTTGGTGGTAACCTGTGAGGGGGAAACTTTAATCTTGACTTTATACCTTTGCCTCTTCAAAACCCCAGGTTACTGGGGACGTCTCCCCTGGGTTAACCTCCCTAAATAGAAAGAACCTCCCCATTGAGGTGACATTGGGTGGGGAAGGTTCCTGTTACGCCAGTTTAGCCTCTATCCTTTAGCCTTTGACCTAAACTACAAACTGTGTGATAACAAGACAGATTATGAGTTTTTCATCTTCATATTACGAAGCTGATTTCTGAAGGCAAGATTTTGGCTGATGTCTTTGCTTTCATATAACCTGATGAGTGCTTCATACATTTGTCTTACTGTCTATAGTTCAGATATATGAGGGATCAAGTGATCCTTTACTGAATCTAACACAATTCTCTTTGCATTCTTTTCATTCTTCTTGTGCTTGGTCTTTTGCTCTTCTTCCTCTGGTTCTGGTACACCCACTGCAACATGTTCTAGGAGATCATTATCGTCTAGAATCATCTGCACCCTATGCTTCCAAGATCTGAAGTTTCCAGATCCTTCCAGCCTGTCTTCTACCCTCATACCGATAGCCATTCTTTCTTGCAGTAGAAACCCTAGCCCTCCAGGCTATAGAAATAATAAAAAAATCAAATTTCTTGGATCTGAAAATTGAACTCACCAAAAGATGCGCTGGACTGAGGCGAGTATGCTGGTATAGTCAGTTTCTGAAAATTCCAATTTATGACCCTTGAAACCGGACCAGCGGATTTCTGGACTGGTGCTTCTGGTTTTCTCGTACTTCTGGTTTTCTGGTTTCCTGGTACTTCTGGTTTTCTAGTACTTCTGGTACTGGTGAAAACTAGGGTTTCACTTTCCGAGAGTTCTATCCACTGAAAAGGTGCACTGAAGGTGCCAATGAGTTCCTTAGGCTAGGGCGCACTTTTCTAGATGATCTTTGGGCTGAAAATTCCTCTTTAACAAAAAGCCCTAATTTTCTTGTACGGCAACAGTGACGTTTTTCTTTTTCTATGAAAGATGCTCTCTTAAGCTTAGCTCTGATACCATGTTAAAGTTTCTTGCTTAATCTGTTATTATTAATCTTGATTATAACAACAACATAATATGGATCTTACTGAAAGAAACACAATCACAGAGTACACAAGCATTTATCCTGGGAAACCCTCAAGGGGAAGAAAACCCAGCAAAACTTCTTTAATATAGATTCAATAACCAAGTACAGTGTCTCTCACAAGAGAGATCTCACCAAACAGAAGATCCACCAGAAACCCTTAATCATAACAGAGTGGCGCACCACTTAGACCAAGATAATCACCAAGATAACCTTCACCTTTACTGAGATACTCTTCCTTATGGCTGCGTCACTTCTCCTTGTAGTTGCGTCACTCTCATACTTGCGCACTTGATAGAGAGAGCTTGATGAGTGTGTGTACAAATGAGGTGCTAGGCCTCTTATAAATACAAGTTGTGCCCCCCCCAATAATTAGGTCAGGGCCGACCTGTCCTCTTTACCTTTCTAATTTACATTTGTCTTGTCTAGGCACAATAGGGCCAACTTGTCAATATGGTATATATATATATATATATATATATAAAGGGGATAAGAACATTCTTTGTAGTTACACAATATATATAAAAAGGGGATAGGTGCAAGTCAAGATAGGAGGGGCCCTGTGGGGCTCTGCTAGTCAATCTGGCTCTCAGCACTCCATGTCTGCTACTTTTGGGCCTCGAGACATGATCTCCTTAGTTACCCCTAATCTGAGTGGATAACAAGGAGCAAAGAGCGAGGTAGGGGTATCTCTCTCTCCCAATGGTAGAGTCTCTGAAGGATCTGACTCTATGAAGAAAAGAGACTAAGCAGAAGATGACCTCGAGATGGAATGGGTGGATGTTGAACTCTGCCTGAATAATGGGTTGTGGAACTGTCCACTCACAGCGGATGATACGCCTGAGAAGTAGGGTTTCAACTCTCTCCAACCTGGTCTAGTCTATTTGTAACAAGCTCAACCCCTAGATCTCAAAGCCATAGAGAACTGTGGGTCTGATAATTGCCTCCATTATGTAGAGTTTGGACGAAATGTCCTAAAACTAACCCAAGAAGCATTGTCTCTCAATGAGGGCCATGGAACTGTACCCTTTACTGAGTCGAGGCTGAAGAGCCTGCCGCATCCTGAAACGGGGTCTCGTGAACTGTACTCCTAGATAAGTGTAAGTTGTGGTGATCTCAATCTCTACGCCTCAATAGTAGAAATGTAAATTTGTAAGAGACCTCTTCGATGTGTTGAAGATCAGAACCTTGGATTTACCCAGGTTGACCATCAACTGTTGAAGGTCACAAAAGCTGGCCAGTGCGTCGATCTGTCTCTGTAGGCCCTCGGGAGTGGAGGCTAACAAGACCAAGTCATCAGTGAATAAGAGCAGAGAGATCAACACCTAATGTAGAAGACAGTCATCCCCCTCCTAGATATGCTCATGAAGGAAATATTCCAGCTCATCAATATAAAACCTGAAGAATGTTGGCAAGAGGGGGCACCCCTGTTTTACCCCGATGGTACTTTGAATGAAATCGAAAAGGCCATGTGCCATCCTGAGGCATCCCGAAACTGACTCATACAACCTCATGATGGCTACTAGGAGGGTCCCTCATAAGCCAATGTCGCATAGCCTCTGGAATAATGTATCCCTCGGAACTGTGATGAACGCTTTCCGGAAGTCTACAAAGCAAGTGTAAACCTTCGAAGAGCAATGACGAGCCTCTTCAATAATGGCTCGGAGTGTGAAGACGTGATCAATCGTTTGGTAGTCTCGGTGGAAACCAACTTGCCCACTTTCCCTGAGATGATGCCTCTCCAACTCCTCAGACAACCACTGGTGTAAGACTAGCATAAAGATTGGAGAATGCGTGACCCACCATGATAGTCCGATAATTATTTGGATCGGAACTACTCCCTGATTTGTGGATAGGATGAACAATGTGTCGTGTCCAAGAGGCGGGGGAGCCTGAACATACCACCTGGCTAAATAAATCAACAATATATGACTCAAGAGACTGGATGCCATGCTTAAGGAACTCAGCCTGAAGCCCTTCCTCATCTGCTACTCTATTGGTAATCATAGCTCTAGCTACTCTCCTAATGTCCCGCTCAGAGAAGAGGTGGCACAAGGAGGGGGAGGAGGAGATGCGGGTGGGAGGTTGTCCAAGAATGTCATAAACGGAGGTGGTATGGGAGAATTGTTGACTTTCTATAACTCAGCTCARAATATTATGCCAATAATTTGTTTAACCCAAAAATTTATATTGTTGATATAAACTCAGAAAATTATGCATAAATACTACAGCTGGGTTATTTAACCAAATAGCACAGCAGAAACTAAYAGAAAACCAAGCACATTATAAACAAGGACACCATAAATACCCTAGAAACCCCAGTGTGGGKAAAACCAACAAAGAGGGGCTTATATCGRGCTTTCAAGAGAAAAATTACAGTAGCAAGATGAGGAAATTTCTTGTAAGAAATTTCCTCATCCAAATCCCAATCCCTCTCAGCAAAATTSGACATCACAAACAACTATACRACTAGCTCCTTCTAGCCCTATACGACCGAACTTGTACGGCCTATGTACGGCTTGTATAGCCTGTGCAATCTCGGTCCTGTACGGCTTGTTCTTGTGTTGGCTAGTACGGCCTATTTTCAGCCCTTGTTGGCTGAATAATTCGGCTTGTGTACGGCCTGGTGGAGCTGCAATGGACAGGCCACTAACTCGGCCTACTCACCTTGCTAAATTGACCCCTCTTGGCCTCTTTCGTTGCCCAGAACTGCCCCTTGCTTCAGCTTCCTTCTCTTTCCCAAGCACCCTTGTCTCAGCTACTCTCTCTTTCCCAAGCGCCCTCTTCAGCTCACTTGCTCAATCTCACAAATGAGGAATGTGTCCTCTTCACCCTCAGCCCCTCTCTTTATCCTCCAATCAACCACCTTTCATCCTTGAATTGTGTGCCAATTCAACCTCCAAGGAGGTGCACCCACCTTTGGCTGGACCCCACACTCCACTAAGTGGTGCACCCCACTAGACTAGGCCCCACAAAGAAATCACACAGAAATTTTGTTGATTGCCTAAGTTAGACTTAGGCTGAGATAAATAAGGTTGATCTGGGTATTTAGTGTGTCCATCAGCATGCCTAGGACACTTAGGCCCATGCTAAGACACCTACCGAGCTACAAAACTAACACTCCCTCTTAGCGAGGGAGGTGTCTCCACCAGGATCAATCTCTGATCCCATCAAATCTGTTGTTGTTGTTGTAGATGCTCCCTCTAAACTGGAAGACCCTCTTGCTACCACTATTGCACTCTGATCTGATCTCCTGCTCTACTCATCCATTAGTGTCATGTCATACCAGCTAACAGTCTTGGATGAATCCACTCGTCCACTAGACTTGGCTACTGACACCGATCCCCTTGATTCCCACTGCAGGTTGTCCCAACACCCTGTACATCATACCCTCCCTGATGCCAAGCCTCACAGTTGCATCCAAGGTCGTTCCCTCTGATCATATGAGCACCTGTCCATCCTCGAACATCACTACATAACCCATATCCTCCAGAGCTGATACAGAGAAAAAATTAATCTTCAGCTCTGGTACAAACATCACCTCATCAACCTCCAGAAAACCACATGACTCTAGTTGGAATCTGACGCATCCAACCCCATTCACTACATGCATGGTGCTAGCCCCACTCTGCACATGCAAGTCTGAGCCTGTCTCCGAAACACTAAGGAACACCAACCTCATTCCCTTCATATGGCGAGATGGTCCACTGTCCACAAACCATGCCCCAATGTCCTCCAACTCTACCAATCTACTACTGCTCGAAAGAGAGGCAACCAGAGAAAATCCCTCCTCGAATTTCTTTGCAAACTCATCTATCTCAGTAGATATTGTTGCTGCTACCTGTGTCTCCTTCTTTTTCTTCTTGTTGAGACATTGGCTAGCATAGTGGCCAGTCTTGTGACATGCAAAGCACTTCACTTTGCTCATGTCCCTGGAACCTCCTCCACTACTCTTCTTCGCATGAAGAGCCACATTCGCCTCCTATTCACTCTTTCGCTAGCTAGCCTAAGTGGCATCAACTCTTAGCTCCTCCTGGGTGAAGTCATCCCGCAACCTCTCCCAATCAGGGAGTTTCTCCCGAGCCACCACTCCTCAGACAAACACTTCCCATTGCTTGGTGAAGCCAGTCAAGGCTGTCCTCACCATTTCAATCTCATCCGCGGCCTCTCCAACAACTACCAGTTCATCACTGATCTGAGTGAACTTTGTGAGGTATGTCACCAGTGACTCTCCCTTGCCCATCTTCGTGCTTCTCAGCTTCTCTCTGAGCAACATCTTCCTGCTCTGGTTATCAAACTGGTACAGTTTTACTATGGCCTCCCACATATCCTTAGTTGTCTTCTTGCTAGACAGATGAGGAATAATGTGGTCCTTAACTCCATTGACAATTATCCTCCTTGTCCTCACGTCCTTCTTGAGATGGGCTATTTGTTGCTCTTGATCAGCTAGGAGTACAGCCTTGCCTTCAGCAAACTCCCACAATCCATTCTCCTCCAATAGTAAACCCATTTTCTCCTCCAACAATAAACCCATTCACTCCCTCCATGGACTGAAATTTGAGGCCCCTTCCAGCCTGTCTTCAAACCTCAAACCTGCACTTGCCATTTGAGTCAACTGCTCTGACTCCCACTTTTTTTGGTCACACGTCCCACTTACTGATTCACTCTTCCTGGTCTGCACAACAAGTAACTTGGCTCCTTTTGTACTCAGAGGTTGACCTCTGATACCATGTTGACTTTCTATAACTCAACACACAGAATATTATGCCAATAATTTGCTTAACACAGAAATTTACATTGTTGATATAAACTCAAAAAATTATGCATAAACACAACAACTGAGTTATTTAACCAAATAGCACAGCAGAAACTAATAGAAAACCAAGCACATAATAAACAAGGACACCAAAAATACACTGGAAACCCCAGTGTGGGGAAAACCTGCAAAGAGGGGCTTATATTGGGCTTTCAAGAGAAAAATTACAGTAGCAAGATAACTCAAATTTCTTACAGAAATTTCCTCAACCAAATCCCAATTCCTCTTAGCAAAATTCGGCCTCACAAACAGTTGTACGGCCCAGGTCCTAGCCCTATACGACCCAACTTGTACGGTTTGTGCAAGCTCAGCCCTGTACAGCCTGTTCTTGTGTTGGCTAGTACGACCTATTTCCGACCCTTGTTGGTTAAATAATTCGGCATGTGTATGCACTGGTGCAACTACAATAGACAAGCCATTAACACAGCATGCTCACCTTGTTGAATCGACCCCTCTCCTTGGCCTCTTTTGTTGCCCAAAAATGCTCCTTGCTTCAGCTGCCTTCTCTTGCCCAAGTACCCTTGCCTCAGTTGCTCTCTCTTGCCCAAGCGCCCTCTTCAAATCACTTGCTCAATCTCACAAATGAGAAATGTGTCCTCTTCACCCTCATCCACTCTCTTTATCCTTCAATTAGCCACCTTTCATCCTTGAATTGTGTGCCAATTTAGCCTCCAAGGAGGTGCGCCCCTCTTTGGTTGGACCCCACACTCCACTAAGTGGTGCGCCCCACTAGACTGGGCCCCACAAAGCACTCACACAAAAATTTTGCAAATTGCCTAAGTTAGACTTAGGCTGAGATAAAAAAAGGTTAATCTGGGTAGTTAGTGTGTCCATCAACATGCCTACGACACTTAGGCCCATGCTGAGACACCTACTGAGCTACAAAACTAACAAGAACATGGCCTAGGGGTCAAGGTCAAGTAGGGTGGCGTGGTGTCTAGGGAAAAGGGCATGCTAGAAGACTTTTGGGGAGTGGAGGAGGGCCTCACAAAGTTCCCATCTCCTCCGAGAGAGAAATGTTCGCTTTTTACGGCGAAGGAGTTGACGGTATGTTTTGCAGAGGTGAGGGGAGGAAGATGATTATGAATGAGGATGAGACAAAGCTGCTTGTGGATGTATTTGCATTCGTCATCAAACCAGTGGTTCATGGGGCAGGAGCTAGGGGTAGGCTTATGGGTACGCTGATAAGTAGAGTAGGGGTAAGAATCAAGGGCGACCTCCATAAGGACCGTGGAAAGAACCTTGTATTTGGATGTGGTGGTGTTCAGTGATCCAAAGTGGGAGATGGGGGGAGCAATTCTTTAAGGTGAGTAGTGTAGGAGTCGGCATAATCTCTATCAAAGTGGAAGGTAGTGCAGGAGGGTGGCAGGGTGGGCTAGGGTGTGGGGGGGTGTAAAGAGGGAGAAGGTGAGGAGGGCATGGTCAGCCAGAGGGAGGCGGGATATAGAGAAGTGTTGGATATGCAAGAGGAGATCCAGGTTGGCCAATACATAGTCAACCACACTACCCCACTATGGAGGTTGGCAAACCTTCTTTAAACAAAAGGTTGCATGCACGATTGGAAAGGAGAAAGAAAGATATACATCCACACAACAAAATGGGGTAAGCAATTGGTATGATTTACCTAGTACAAATGAGAATATAGTGTTGCCTCATTTTTTTCTTTGATTATGTTGAATCTATAAGTAAAAAGTCTAGAAAACAATGCATTTACTTTAAATGGAAAATTTGAAGGGAAATAGTGGGCAGTGGTGCCTTACTCTATAAGTTTAAAGAAGGGGGGTGTCCTCCTTTAGTGAAGAAGGAATTAACATCCACACTGTTACCCCTCATATCATATGAGAGTCTGTCCACATGTCCCAATTGCACTTAGCAGGCATTTCTTGATGACACAGGTGATTCAATTTTCAATTGCAATTGAGGGTTATTTTATGGATGCACACAATTTCCCTGACATTACTCTTATGGTATTACGGACCACTTTCTCAGTGGTGGGTGTGATGTCTAGAGGAAAATTATGAGTGCAAAGTCATATGTTTATACCCTCAAAGGCTAGCAGGATCTCATTGGTTGATTGATTTTGAGCACTAGAGTTATTATGATGTCATTCAATGTTGTGGTTTTATGTTGGTGGTGGGCCCTAACTAATATGTTGAGGATACACAAATTGCATAGCAGATGATTTCCATCTTAGACTGATATTATTGGGCATAAGGATGGAACATTTGTATGGTTTGCATCACATTTGGAGGAAGTGACTAGGATCATCGATTATTATTACATGATTCTAGCATGGTTTGTAGGTGTATTGCTATAGTTTCCTAACTTAGAGGCCTTCTAGCATGAGAACCCCAGGCACTTTGGGGTTTCATGATGGCTAGATCACTTTATAATGATGTTGAGATTCCCCTTTCATGGAGCGCTACCCTTATTGCTCATATTGATGCTAATTTAACCATTCGTTTGACTACAGTTTGACCACGTGGAGAGTCCATGCTAAGAGCGCTTTGGCTTTTTGTCATGGTTTTATGTTCATTATGAGTTTCTTAGATGATGGTTGGTAGTTTTGAGTGGGGTGCACACCTAATTGGCACATATGTTGCAGCACCATCTTATTTTATGGTTATTTCATTGCTTAGATGGGGTCATCCCCTTCTTTTGGGAGTTTGTTGACTTGATTTGACTTGGTACTAGGATCATTGCATTATTTTATTGATTGATTGACTTGTCATCACATTGGAGATCACACATAATAGGGTGGAGGAGGTTATTTTCACTTGGATTAAGGAGCGCCCTCCTTATCTTCTTTTTGCTCTCACACTTGTGTCCATGTCCTAGAAGGACACAATATTCTTAGGTTATTTTATTAGTTCTTTTGGAGGATTCGAGGACGGCACACCATGTGGAGGAGTATTATATCATTTGTTTCACCTTTTGACACAGTCCACTTGCTTAATTTGAGCAGGTTGTTGGAGCCTTGGTCCACTTTCCTACCATGCTTGAGAGAGCACACCACTTACTTGAGCTCATATGCTTTGAGATTTGTACATGTAACAATGCCACTATTAGTTTATGCATTTGTTGAGCATATCCACTAAAGGTAGTTGGGGGATATTATTTGTTTATGCATTCCTTGATTAGATCTAGGGTTTTTGCTCAGATATTATTATTTTATTATTGAAGGTTTTGAGCCTAGAACATTATGAAAGAAAGGCTCCTCCACTTGTAATGGTTGCTGAAGGAATGAGTAGTGAACTCTTGGTACTATTGTTTCTAGCTTTCACTTGATGCTATTGGATGGTTGATTGAGGTGCTCCCTTGAATGAAGATTTCTTCTATACGTTCATGCTATCTTATGTTGAAGAAGTTTACATCGATGGTGGTTATGGGATGCTAAAATTGGTAACATAATTTCTCTTTTATTGTATTTGCCATTGCATATTCTACATGGATGTATGTCTCTCTACATTTGGTTATATGCATGTGTAACTCATCCTTGATGAATACAAAACCCATAACCTTTGAGATTGTCTTCACTAGTGATCTCCCATTTGATAAATTTCTGAAGTATAGGATAACAAGGAAGAGATTTAATTTAACTTGCAAGCTATAGTTTTATTACCATCATTTCCTCATTAAATCTGCCCTCCCAAGAGCCGTTTTTGACCCCATGTGCCCATTTTCTTTGTTAGGCACTGGTACCACCTTGCAACCACCATAAAAATCAAACAAGAAACCATTTTATTTCTGCTCTATAGGTCTGGAAATTACAGCATTCTATCATACTTCAGATCTTCCCTAGAAGCTCTGTTACCGGATCCGTGGGGCCAGGGGGTTGGATCTGAGGATCCCCAAATCGAATACGGATTCAGATCTGGATGCGCCGGGATCTGCCTAGGATCTGCTCTGTGCACTATATTTTCCCTATGTTTACATACTTTCCTTATCAAGGACGACGGGTCGGTGCAGGCCAAGTTCTTTCAGGCCAACCCAACTCTATTTTAATATTGAATCACCAAGGAAATAGGTGCCTGAACCTTCTCTCACAATATTGTTACACGGTCGATGGAATGGTGAAAAAGAATAGGGCCGACAACCATACCCTATTTTCTTCCCTCAAAAACGGTCACTATCCCACTTATCCAACCACACCGTTTTGGCCTAGCCTCGACCAGCCTCCTACCTATTTTATGTTGGTCGGTCATAGAATTGTTGAAGTTGAACAAAACTTGCAAAGGTTATGTTTAATTAACCTTAAACCATAATAATGTTTTGTTTACAGTTTATGTTTATTTAATTTATGTTTATAATTTTTACAATAGTTAATGTTATAATTTCTAATAATTATTAACTATTTAATATTCATAAACATTAAACATATTTATAATTTAATTTATATAAATAATTAACGTTTAATATTTATAGACAATACTTTAATTTTAAGTTTATTTATCTAATATATTAATTATTTTATATAAGTATTATATATTACAAATATATATAAGTTACATATCATATAATTTACAATTGTTATATAATTTTTATTTTTAAAAATTATAAAAAATATATATTTATATTGTTTGTACTTATTGTTTCCCCGCCATATCTGGATCCTGGCTTTTCAAAAAACTGGTGGATCCGTATCCGGATCCAAATCCTGGTAACTTAGCCTAGAAGATCTAGTATTATCCTTGTTTGGATGTCTAAACTAGACTGAAATTTAGTGGTATAAATCTGCATGAGCAGTCCCCTGAAACATGCTCTTAAAACCGATTTATACAGCCCTCARCCCCACCTTATTGCGCTACAAACTAGATCTGGAAACAATAATCATTTATCTACTTGTAGATCTATCTTTAAATCTGGAAATTCATTGTTTGTTACATCCTAAACCAGATCTGAAATAAGACATAAATCTGCATTTTTAGATCTCARAAATAAGTTGTACAAGCAGATCTATACAAGTTTGTAAACCATTTTATCACTCAGCCAGTCAGATATGGAAAGTATAGCCCTTGTTCTTGTTAGTTTTGTGCCCATAAGTCCAAGAACCTTATCATCTACTTCATCCGAAATCAGACTTATAAGGCTGTTGTATAAATCTGCTTTCATCATTGTGAAATTAATCCAAGAACAGATTTGTAATTAGTCCATTAATCCACTAATTTATTGCCATATATCTTTGGATCAAACAAATATAGGGAAGCCCCCCTTGTTTTGATAGTAAGTCATCCTAAAGTGAGGGAAGGGGGTGCTAAGGTGAAAGTGGTAACTCTTCTGAGTTCCACTTGGCATTTCACCTGGTGAAGACTTTGCATCTAAGGTGAGGGATTGAGTGGTAACACACACAATCATAAAATGATAAATAGGGATGGCAGTTAGAAACTAACTACATACAACCAATTTGGTGAGAGAAACAAAAGGAATTATGAGTTACTGCAACAGCAAAATTTTGAAAGGGATCAATTTCTACAATTTGTACAGCATAAATATATGATACTTAAAACCACAAAGAAAAATTGTCATTGTGATCTAATGGTTTTTCAAATTTCTAAGGAAGAGATATTGATAGCCAAATCAATTTGCTTTTAATTCCACCAAAAGGATTGAAAGCAGGAAATTAGTCATTCACTTTCACTCTGACCAGATGAAACATTGGTGGAACTGAAAAAGAACATACACAGAAGAAGAATAGTTACTTCTTACTACCCTAACATAGATTTACACAATAGTTCAACACCTCAACAATAGGAGTAATATTTATCTCGTGTTTTACTCTCAATAGTATTTTCTAGTACTAACATTTTCTCAGCTGTCCTTCAAAGAAACAATGACTATAGATTTCATCCTTGAATGACTTTTTTTAAAACTACCAAAAAAATTGCTGTTGAGTTTTGACATTTTGGTCTTGAAGATATTGCTCATTTCCTGGTAAAGGTATACACCAAACAATATACAATCAACTACAGTTGTGCATAAAATCATCACATAATATCTTACCTGATCAAATGAAAGCAGCCGATTGTGTAAACCATCTCTGTCATCAAGAAGATCCCATTGACGACGAGCATACATGAAAGAGAAATTGTTCTTGCGGCTGGGAAACTCAACTTTCTGCCAAATTGTTGATAAATATTACATTGATAAATAAAAGATCAATAGTAATTAACATCACAAGCATGTTATTGCAAAGGAAGAACTTACTGCAAGGTGGCCAAATTCATTGCCCATAAAATTAAGGTAGGCACGCCCACACAGGCTTAAAGATATTAGCCGGATCATCTGTAATTTCATAAACCCATAAGATGTAACAAGAACAACATTATACCGGCAGCAATAGTAGAGCTGAAATTTAAAAATAAGCATTTCTGCCAGGCATTATAAAATTTTCGAAGGTGGTGGCCTGTGGTAGCTTGTGTGATGCATAAATGAATTTCCTCTAATGATTACAAGATATAAGCTTGAAAATAAAATAGAAATTTTACCTTGTATAAACATACTCCCCTTACAAATGATTCCTCTGGCAAAGTAGTTTGAGAAGCTCCGAAAAGAATCTCTGCAAAAGACCTTGCTCCAGTAATAGACTGCAAGGCAGTTGTGTTCATCTATTATTATAGCACAAATTCACTTACTAGGAACAAATTAAATGATATTTGTCAAGTAATGAATACAACTAACACACAAAGGTCGAACAAAATAATGCAAGTGAAGGTATGCAATAGAATATGCATCTCACACTATGCATTGATTGCAGAGGTCAAATAGCATGTCTTCGAGGCATGGTTCCATTTCAAGGCTAAGAGAGTGAAAGCCTTTTCTCAACAAGAAGTTCAATAGGACAGAGCAAAGTTATCAAATCTCGCTTCTAGTTCTAAGGCTGGAAATCATGAAACTTTGGTTGCTCTCATTGAATTTTATTACAAGTTTTAATGTGGCATTGTTATCCCCTATCCTCGGGATAACTAAGGAGATTATGTCTCGAGGCCCAAAGGTCCTAGACATGGAGTACCGGGAGCAAGACGACTTGAGCGTGGCCCCAGACGCCCCATCTTTTCTTCAGTGCATCCCATCTGTCAGCAGCAACAGCATCCATCCCACCAGCCTAGTCCTGAAGTAGCAGTGGGTCTTTCTCCATGAGGTAATGAGTCTCGGTATCATGGTATGTGTCACTCAGATTTTCGAAGCATTTGAATATGTTGCACTAAACCCTCCTTTAGTTCATAACGTTTGCTTGGAAATTATGCTCTTTAACTTGTCCATACCTAGGGGGGTGGCAGAATGCCCTAGTAAGTTGTTTCCCTTTAGGATGAGTTGCCATTGGGTGGGTCTATGAAAGGTCATCGTCCATTCCTTCCATACTTA
>JASDQU010238717.1:5727-16249 GCA_032191745.1 Picea mariana
TTATAAGAGTTGTTGCTGCTATCATTGACTCCATTACCCTAGGAGACACTATTCTATTCACTACTAGTGATTTATTGATCAAACTACTTTCAAACTATCTTCTTTGGAACATCCACTAACTCCTACTAACCTTATATTAGCCTAATTCACTAACTAACTTGTTGTTGTTGCAAAATATTGCTACAACCATATAACAACATCAAACTGACCTCAAAAGTGACATATATTTCTATCTAGACATTACTAAATCTGCTTGTGACTATCTAATATCAATTTTCCTAGTTAAAACTACTATTTTTAGTCTTTTCTCAAGCATTTTGTAGCATAATTAAATTGGTTGTTACAAATTCATCATTTTTGTTGTAAACTGTTGTACTGCTGCAATTTTATATTAGATAGTATATTTTTTAAGAGTTCATTGTCTTATGAAGCATTAATATCATTTTGGTACTTGGAAAGTGCCCCTTTTCTATTCTTTTGTCTTGTTCTGGGAAGGTACACAATATTATTCATTTTCTTCATCTCTATAAGACATAAAATAACCCTTTGAAATTGAGTGACCTGTAGAGGTGGGGGGGGGGGACTTTCTTATACTTTGGCCTTAGCCTTCTCAAAACCTCATGTCACTGGGGACATCTCCCCTGAGGTACATTGATATACTCCTATATAGAAATGGGTTTCCTATTAAGGTGATAGTGATAGGTCACTCCCTGTTACGCCAATCTTGCTTTCACTTGCCTTGGATTTTGGGAAAGTATAGATTGCGCGACAACAAGCCTCATATTTCAAGACTTTACAAGGGAAAAACATGTTGAATTTAATTTGGAGCCGCTTTATGAATGGTACTTAGTTCTTTACTGACATAAAGCTCAAACAATTTTTACCCAGTTCATAACAATTTCATTTCAAAATTTAAAAAGTTGATTTTTGGTCATAGTACATCAAGACTATCTCTTGAAACGACCACCTTTCTCTCTGTGAAAGGAGCTTATGAACTTCTGAAGAATTCTTTATTATCAGGTTGTTTGGTAGTGAAGAGAAGCCTTTTCTTCTTCTGTTCTATGTATCAGATAGACTATTTGTTGAGGAAATGTGCAAGAAGTACAAGACTTGGGCCCATTTCTTCTATTATAAGAGGAAAAAACAATTCACAACCTTACCATGGAAAATTGGGGAATTCATTGTAAAGAACATAACCCACCTCGATGAATTGATAAGATATCATGAACAAATGGGCTTAAAAGAAGCCAAATTTGTTAAGGGTTTTGACCTAGATAACAAATTCAGTACACACATGGAATTGATTGGGTACTCTTCATATTTCACTAAAGTTGAACAATTTCAGGAGGGTGGCGGAGATAATATAGATCTCCATGAAATCGGAACATATCAATTTTCAGATGACATGGAAGAAATAAATAGCACCAATGAAGGTCACAGACAACATGGAAGAGAAGTGACAAATAAAAACCCTAATTCACCAACAATGTCCCAAAAGAGTACTCCATAAAAAAAAAAGAATAGAACCATCAGTATGGAGATGAGTAAAGTGTTAGTTGGAGGTTCAGACGATGGTGGTGATAAATACACACCTAGAAAGAGACTTGAAAAATCTCATATTGCATATACTTATGTCAAAATAAAAAGGAATACATCAGCAACAGGGTTAAGAATACCTAAATTCTAGGAGATTCCATGTGCAATGGACATAGACGAGCTTGTTGAAGAACCTAGCTAGTCTGCACAAAGACTACTGGAAACTAGGGAAATGGTTGAAGCCATGATTACTCAGGAACCTGAAATATTTGAGGAGGAATATGTTACATTGCACCACACGACCTACAATCATGAGTCTAAACATTTGTTATTGGAAAAATTCAATACTAAAAATAAAAGGTCATCGGAAAGATGGAAATCTTCAACTGATTTTGATGGAGTTGCACTGTAAAAAATTGTGCAGTTCCATGGAGAAACTAGAGAAGCTTTGAAGCAATCTATTGATAATATGGAAAAAGAAAATTAAGAGTTGCAAAGGATTACAAAAGAGTTAGAAGTTGCATTGATACCAATACCATTGTTTCTCAAACCTTTGAATTCAATCCAACCTATATTTGTGTTAGAGAATGTCCTAGAAAGAAGTAGAAAATATAAAGGCTCATCAAGATTATTACAAGAAATAAGAAAATATGTTGGTGATTCCATAAAGAAGAGAATTGATATAATTCAAGAAATTTGGGAGCTTGCTTAAAGTTACTATATTTTCATCAAAAGTACATAATTTCAAGGAATACCTGCAAAAGGACCTAGAAAATGATGAAGTATTTTACAAAGAATTTGTGAATACATTCTCAACTAAAGTCTCGAGCTTAAGTGAAGCTCACAGAAAAGAATGAAAACTTCATTCAACTTATCGAAAGAAACAAGCCAATGCATGTTGGCTGAGAAGAATTAAAGAGTTAAAAGAAATGATAAATGGGACTAATGTTTTGAAAAATAAAAAATAAAAAGTGATTTGTTTCTTAAAATTGTGGATCTTACAAAGGATATTGATGATCCCAATTTATTGATGGATACCATGATTTTATCAAAAGAATCCTTAGTGGGACAACTTAACGTATTAAAAGTTTCTTGGGAAAATAAATTTACTGAAATAATAGTTTTTCCAAAGAAGAAGTTGAAAAATGGTTAGCTCGGTATATCAACATGAATGATGAAGTTGATGACACGTTGTATCAATCAGAGATGGATTTAAGAGAATTTGAAAACTAGTTATTTGAAATTAAAACAAAGCATACATTCACTGTAGCACCTTTAAGAGAGTATATTGAGGAGTGGTTGGAAAAGGCATTAATTAGAATCACTGAATCGAAAAATAAAGAAACAATTGCAGCGATTATGCCACCTCAACCACAACATGAACCTATAAAAGAAACAACTACAAGAAAGTAAAGGGTTACAACAAATTTCCATCACAGTATTTTCATTTTATGGTCTGCGAGAGCCCAATCCCAATCCTCTTTGAATGGCGAATGCATATCTTTTCTTTAAAAACATTTACTTTGTATTTAAAGACTTATATTATTTTTTGAGACTTCGAGAGAACTACTTGGGATACTACATTATTGTATTCTCAAAGAATTTGAATTGAAGCTTGAGTTTCAAAATGTTTTATCCATCATAATATTTTTTGGTGCCTAATGGAATGATCATTTAAACTTCTCTCATATATGTGGTAAATCTTTCTTATCTCTCTATTGTGGAGATTGTTTACTGTCTTGATGAATGTTGTAATGGAAATGCCAACCACTTATTCATCATACTCATTTGCTCTATCTACATTGTAAAATATTGTATATATGGTTTTCTTTTAAATATACATGGTCCCAATCTCAGGTATTATTCTGAATGTGAATGTTATCTTTTACAAGGTCTGGTCCTTCTCAATTTTTTTTTTTTTGATAATTTTATAAGAAAATGAGGAGTACCACCTCTCTAAAAATGCAGGGGGATTCATATCCTTGTGTGGTTGACCTTAAGACCATGAAACCGTCTTTTAGATCAACAATAAGGAAGGAATTAAGACAACAAAACTAGTAGATAAAGGAGATCAGGTGATGATGGCGAGGTTGGGGTAGAATTGCATAGCTTCAATATAAGGGATGTGTCAGTGGTGGTCATCACCCTATGCAACCAAATAGAATAAGTGAAGAAGGTGTAATGATAGATACCTAATGGGGTAGGACAATCACTAGATTAATGAAATAAGCATAAGGTTAGGTAATGGAAAATAGGATACAAATCCATGTACGATATGCGGTGCACAAAAAGTGACAAGGAGAAAGAAAAATATGAAAAATAGGGTAGGTGAAAAGAGGAAAGGGATCAATAAGAGGAACAAGGGAGAGAACATAGATGGAAAATAAGAAAAATATATGGAACATAAAAAGAATCAAGAAAGGTCGGTGGAGGCGGCTGGATGTTAAATTCGTTCTTGCAACGAAGGTCAGGTCTTGTGCTCAAACCCGAGCAAGGACGTGGTTTAGTCGCAGAACAAAGCTTAATTGGGCCAAGCCTGCATACCTTTTCACAATTTATATACAGAAACTGGAGAATTGACAGTCGTGGCGAGCTAGGGTTTGAAAGTTGTGGCCACAATAGAGAGAAGCATGAGCAGTTGGGGGGGGGGGAAGGGGATCCCCTCATACAAATAGGTAGTGGTGGACAGAGGAAAAGGGCCAAGAAGCGGAGTTTTCAAGCCACCAGTGACAAGAACCTCGGGATCAGACCCAGGGAAGCATCAAGAAAGAAGTCGGGACAAAAATGAGACCATGGAGGAAGTCGCTAAGGAGACTCACAATGAAAAGAATGAGACCAGGAAGGTTAACGAGACATAGGAGCGCAACCCCTGCAAACCCAAAATAGCTCTGATACCCAAGGTTGTACTGGAAGACCCAAAAACACAACTCTACAGAGATCAAATGAAGATGCATGCGCTCATATGAAAGTTCATGGGGTTATGGCCCATAGAAAGAACTCTACGCAACTGGATTAAATACCACTGGAAGCCAAATGGATAAGTGGAATTCCACCTAGGCTCGAAGGGTTTCTTCACAACAATCTTTATTAACCTGGAGGACAGGGACAGAGTCTTCGAGGGAGGTCCATACTTCCACGCATCGGTGGGACTCTACATGTAACCCTGGAAAGAAAATTTTGCCCCAGAGAAAGAAACATTCAAAAAGGTACCAGTATGGCTAAGACTCTATTCCCTACCCCTAGACTACTGGCTGCCCTCTACCTTTGAAGAAATAGGAAACAAATTGGGGAAATATGTGAAGACCTTAGAAGCCACCCTAAAAGGAAGATACACATCGTATGCAAGAATCTGTATAGAGATGGATGTTTCTGGAGCACTCCCAGAAGCCATAAGTATAGAATTCATGGATGAGGAATGGATCCAAAACATAGATTACAAACAGATCCCCTTTAGATGCAGACGATGCCATGAGCATGGACACTTGATCAGAGAGTGCTCTCTAAACAAAAGGCAAGAAGTGGTAAATCCCAAAACACAACAAGACGAGGAAGGGTTTATAACCCCGAACCCCAGTAACAGAGCAAATAAAAAGAAAAATAAAACCTCGGCAAGAAATACCCAGGAGACCCAAAATACGATAAAAGGAAGGGACCAAACAAACAAAGGGATAGTAGAAGAAAAGGACTCAACAAAAGTTCCAGAAGTCAAGGACCAAGCAACAAAAGATCCCACCCAACAACCAAACATTACAACAGCTCAGGGGAGTTGCGCAACCCCAATGGAGGGAGAAACAAAAGTGGACAACATTGCCATGCAAGACGCAGAGGGGGATGCAGAGATGACCCCGAGCAAAGTAGGTACATAAGACCCTGATCTCAGAGACTTGGTGGAAAGGGAAGGGATAGACCTTCCGCACATATTAGAACAATGGAAAAGGCAGGGAGTCGACAGCGTACCAACAGAGCAACTCAACCACATCCAATACCTGTTCCTCCTACGGGAGGAAGCCAAAGCCAGAGGACAAAAACACACACATGGGGAGATAGGACACCTAGGAGTGAAAGTCGGGGAGGGACAATCGCAGCCATCACCCAAACAGACGAGAAGGAAAAAAGGCAGGAAATCAAATAACGTAGCACTACAGGAGCTAGGAGCGCTACTGATAAACTCGGGTAAGATCAAGAAAATCTTTCCCCACATGTTTAAAAATGAAGGTTATAAATTGGAATATAAGAGGCCTAAACAACCCAAGAAAACAAATAATCCTTAGGAATAAACTAAAGCAGGAGAAACCGGATCTCTGTTTTATTCAAGAGACGAAATGTACTACAGACAGAATGGAGGCAATCAGTAAACAACATTGTCACAAGTACAAGATGGTAGCCATCGAAGACCACCAAAGGTCAGGTGGCATACTCACTATGTGGAACCCACAAATCCTAAATTTAATAGCAGCTGAGGCAACCAGGTACACCCTAACGGTACGCATGCAAATCATAGGAAATACTGAGGAGATTCTATGCAAAAATGTGTATGGGCCCCACAGGCTAGAGGAAAAGAAAGGAATGATTTGAGACCTAGAAGATATAAAAGGCCGAGCCACCAACTTCCACTGGATACTCGCAATGGACTTCAACATTATCACCTCCCTTGCGGAAAAGAAGGGTGGTACGAGAAGATTGGATTGGGATGCGGAGGAGTTTTCAAATTTTATAGACAGAGTGGAGATGGTAGACCTCCAAACCAAGAATGGCCAGTTCATCTGGACCAATAAACGAATGAACCAGTTCCAGGTAGCTACAAGACTTGATTGGTTCCTTATATCAGAGTCAATCATCATGCAGGGGCTAACCTTAGATTGCAACATCCTCCCTTGGGGTGGATCTGATCACTGGCCAGTACAACTGGAAGCAGGCTTCCAAACAACACCTAAGAACAAACCCTTCAGATTCGAGAAATTCTCAATCGATCACCCATCTTTCAAGGAGAAAAACCAAACAATGGTGGCGGGAGGATCAACTGGAGCAAGGGACTAGGATGTTCAAACTACACAAGAAACTTAAATACATCAGAAAAAAACTCAAGGAATGGAACAGGGATATCTTTGGGAATATAAACACAGAGAAAAATGACATCGAAGAAAAAATGAAAAAAAATCCAAGAAAATTGCTTACGGGAAGGCTATACGGAAGACCGAAAAAAGGAAGAGCTCCAAATGACACAAGAATGGGAGGCGCGATGCCAGCAGGAGGAAACACTCTGGCGTCAAAAGTCCCACATCCGATGGCTAAAGGAAGGAGAGTGGAACACCAAGTTCTTCCACAGAACAACCATGGCTAGAAGAGCCCATAACAAAATACTGAAGATCAAGGACCAGGATGGAATTGAGCGCGAGTCACATCAGGAGATCAAAAGCGCTCTGGTCAGCCACTTCCATGGGATAGCCCAAGAACCTCATCAAGACAGATCGAAGGCCATCTAGAAAATAACCCAACATATTCCACGCCTGGTTACCGAGGAACAAAACATCTTCCTGAACAAACCTATTTCCACAGAAGAAGTTGATCAAGCTCTCCAGGAAATGTCTAGAGGGAAAGCACCAGGTCCAGATGGCTTCACTATGGAGTTCTTCAAAGCCTACTGGGAAATTTTCAAATATGACATCTATAATGTAGAAGAGGACTCTAGAAGGTCTGCCTCTATCCTTAAAGCACTAAACGCAACCATGATCACCCTAATCCCTAAAGAAAATGAAGCAAAAACCCCGAACCGGTACAGACCCATAGCACTTTGTAACATGATCTACAATATTATCTCCAAAGTCATAGAAAATAGATTGAAACCCCTCCTACCTTCATTTATCTCGCAATAACAAGCAAGCTTCGTGGAAGGTAGAAAAATAATGGACAATATCATCCAGGCCCATGAGATCATTCCCATCTTAAAACTTCAAAAGAGGGGGGGAATGTTAATACAATTGGACCTAGCAAAAGCCTATGATAAAATTAGCTAGCATTACATGATCAAGACTTTGGAAGCCTTTGGTTTCACCCAACACTAGATCAGCTAGATTGTCAGCCTAGTATCCACAACAAGCTACTCGCTACTAATCAATGGAGCCCCGGCCAAACCTTTCTGGCCCACGAGAGGGATCAGACAAGGTGACCCACTATCCCCCTTCCTATTCATTCTAATGATGGAAGGCCTCAGTAGGAGCATAAAGAGCGCAACAACAACTAGAGAAATAACAGGGCTCAAACCCTTCGAAAATTTCCCTACTTCAACCCACCAACAATTTGTAGATGATACACTCCTCCACGACATACCCACGGTCAAAGAAGCCAAATCCTACAAATTCATCCTAGAATATTTTGGAGAAGCCTCGGGCACTGATATCAACCACTCCAAGTCGATGAACTTTTTCTTTAATACCACCCCAACTATCCAAAGGAATTTGACCAACATTCTAGGCTTTAAACTAAAAACACTCCCAACCAAGTATTTGGGGGTTCCTTTGATAGACAAAGTATATAAGTTGTCAACTTGGGAAGGAGTAATAAACAGGTTATAGGAGCGGGTAAAAAATTGGACGTATAGGTCCCTTAATCTAGTTGGCAGGCTGATCCTAACTAAGACTATCGTACACGCTATCCCAACCTATATGATGTCAGTCTTCCCCACTCCACAGGGGATCCTACAGAAAATTAGATCCATCTAGAGGGACTTCCTGTGGCGAGGTGCAGAAACAAAGAAAAAATGGGCCCTGGTGGCCTGGGAGAAAGTCTGCAGGCCAAAAAGAAAAGGAGGCTTAGGGCTGCAAGATCCACAAATGAACAACAATGCATATGGGGCGTAACTATGGTGGCGTTGGGTCAAAGAAACTACAACACCTTGGGTTAACCTATGGAAGGAAAATTACGCAACAGACACCCACGACCAGGACAAAATCCGCTTTGGAGGAACCAGGGAAGGCTCATTCATCTGAAACCTAGCATGGCGCAACAAGTCATGGATTTAAACACACAGCTTTTGGGAAATCAGGAATGGCAGAACAACCAGATTCTCGGAGGACGCTTGGCAACAGGAACCAAGGATGGAAAACTTGGATAGAGGGATAATCCAACAAGACCTCATCACGCAAGGAAAAATCAATGTCTATCGATACTGGTAGTAGGGAATGGACCACAACAAATGGAGAACCTGGGACAAGATTATTCTTTAGAACAATGAGATACCCGCAACAACAATGAAAGAGGTGGAGGAGGAACTGGGCATACGGAAAATAACAATAACGGAAGGAGAAGACCAGCTGAGGTGGGGAAAAAAGGATGGAGGGGAATTCAACCTAAAATAAGTCTGGCACTATATAGCGGACCCAGACCAAGACGATCTAGCACAACACTGGGATAAGCTCTGGAACAATCCCCAATGGCCAAATATTAAGATCTTCTAGTGGCTAATATTACACAACCGCATCCTAACTTGGGATAACCTAAGGAAAAGAGGTTTCATTGGTCCGTCAAGATGTCATCTATGTCAAACTTAGGAAGAAACAACCAACCATCTCCTCAACAAATGTGCCTACACTGCAGAACTGTGGGACTAGGAAACAAGTATCTTCTGTCAGTCAGACAGGATCCGTGGTAACATAGCCACAAAAATCAATCTCTGGAGAGAAAACTACAATGACCAAGAAGAGGTTCACCTTTGTTGGATTCTCACCCCAGGAATGATCATATGGTTGACATGGAAGGAAATGAACAGGTGCATTTTCAGAAACCAAAGCTGGCCAGAAGGGAAGATAAAGGAAACAATAACCTCCATGATACGCGAGATGATGATGAGAAGCAACTTCCAGGAGGGTAGCGTGCAACCAATTGATTAGGATTCCAGAGTCCTAGAGGTTTTCCAACTAACCAGTGGGTGCAACCCCAATCCAAATAGACAATAGCCGCAACTCTAAGTAGGTGAGTGTAACTGGAAACCGCCACCTCCAAGCTCTCTCAAGTTGAATTTTGATGGGGCGGCGAAAGACAACCTGGGAAGAACAAGTTTGGGAGGAATAATCAGGGACAATAAAGGGAACATCATATGACTATATGCAGGGAGCCTGGGAAAATCCACCAATAACGCTGTAGAATTCGGGGCCCTGGAGACAGGTCTGGAGATTCTCAGTCGGGAGGGGATGATGAATGCCATCGTGGAAGGAGACTTTGCGCTAGTCATCAACACAATGAGAAAACTCCAAAATAGTACCAGAATAGGCAAGATCCAGAGGCACTGGCGATTGGCCTACCTACTGAAAAAAATCCATGAGCACTTGCGAACAGGGATCAATATGGAGTTGTGCTGGGTGAGGAGGTCAGCAAATGGACTGGCGGATAGAATAAAAAACAAGGGGGTTGAGAACGAAGGTCCAGAAATGGACACAATTTGGAGCAACATCCTGCAAGGTCAATTCCGAGAAGACTACACCCAACTTGCGGCAAAATACTGGGATAACAAGAGTAGTACGAAAGATTATGACAAGAATGGAGGCGCAACAGACACTGTAGAACATGTAGGTCCCATACAGAATCTGATGGCCCACCAATCAAATAAGGTTGCAAATGCAAACACAGATCACACATCAGGTGAAGGTATGACACCACAGCCCCGTTAATAAAAATAAGTACAGAAGTTACCCACTGGAAAGAAGAAGAGATAAATTGCAAGCAACAAAGGATGATGGACCTAACTTGCAGGAAGAAAAGGATGATGGAAGACAGGTCTCACCAGGGCCAAGTAGGAACACACCTCACCCAAGTACCAATATGGGACCGGGAAAGGGATAGCGTACAAAGAGCAAGGCATAGCATTGGCGTAGGGATAACAACAGGGTCATCAAATGCACATGCTCTGGAATAGAGTCTTCTGACTGGCAGGACCACCTTGATGAGAATATCATGATTGCAAGGACGGGACTGCAACTGGGTTGGCTCCATA
>JASDQU010238729.1:0-14395 GCA_032191745.1 Picea mariana
GAGGAAACTAAATCTTTTGAACAACTTAAAGAGGTGATGTGTAAAGCTCCTGTCTTGACCACTCCAGACTTCACAAAAACATTTATTGTGGAATGTGATGCCTCAGGAAATGGAATTGGTGCTGTCCTAATGCAAGAAGGAAGGCCCCTGGCTTTTGAAAGTCGATCCCTCAAGGGAAAGGACTTACACAAACCCATTTATGAGAAAGAAATGATGGCAATACTACATGCATTGAAGAAATGGCGTCCTTACCTAATAGGTAGGCAGTTCAAGGTCAAAACAGATCATGATAGTCTTAAATACTTCTTGGAACAAAGACTATCTTTAGAAGAACAACAAAAATGGGTAACCAAGATATTGGGTTATGATTTTGAAATCGTCTATAAAAAGGGGAAGCAAAATGTTGTGGCAGATGCACTCTCAAGAAAGGATGAAGATGTTGAGGCCTTTCTCTGTGTTATCTCAATCATCCAACCTGATTGGATAATAGAAGCAAGGGATGAATGGAAGAATGACAGAAAAGTGTGGACTCTCATTGAAAGGTTGCAGCAGGATTCCGGTGTATCAGATACATTTACATGGAAAAAATGATTCACTATGGTACAAAGATCGCTTATATTTATGTAATAACTCCCAAATCAAACAAAAGGTACTATTGGAATTGCACACCTCTTCTGTAGGAGGGCACTCGAGATTTTTAAAAACCTACCATAGAGTCAAGAAGGATTTTTTTTGGGATGGCCTTAAAAATGATGTTCAAAGGTTTGTGGAAGAATGTTTTGTTTGCCAACAAAATAAGGTGGAAACAATTAAGACCCTAGGTATTTTACAACCATTATCCATCCCAAGTCAGCACTGGGAGGAGGTTTCCATGGATTTCATCACAGGGTTACCAAAGTATGAAGGAAAGAGTGTCATCATGGTGATTGTTGATAGACTGACCAAGTACGCACACTTTTGCGCACTCTCTCATCCCTTCAAAGCTAGTACAGTTGCCACCACATTCATGGAGACAGTTCAAAATCTACATGGCAGCCCAAAGATTATTGTAAGTGACAGAGATCCCATCTTCACTGGACATTTTTGGACAGTTATTTTCTTGTTTGGGTACTCAATTGGCTCATAGCTCATCCTATCATTTTCAATCTGATGGACAAACCGAGATAGTGAACAAATTTCTGGAAGGATACCTTCATTTCTTTGTCTCTGATAAACAAACACAATGGTTCAAATGGTTACCCTTGGTAGAATGGTGGTATAACACTTCCTTTCATACTGCAACAAAAATGACACCATTTATGGCACTTTATGGATACCACCCTCCTTCCATCACTTCTTTTCTAAAAGAAAAATCAAAGGTTTAAGTAGTGGAAGATCACATCGAGAATCAAGAACAAGTTCTCCAAATCCTATAGGACAACCTGACCATGGCACAAAATCGCATGAAACAACAAGCAGATCGACATCGTAGTGAAAGAAGTTTTGAAGTAGGGGATTGGGTATTCTTAAGACTACAACCATATAAACAGATATCCCTCAAGCAAGCCAAGAAGGATAATAAATTATCACCAAAGTACTATGGCCCTTATAAGGTATTGCAAAATATTGGTACTATGGCATACAAATTGGAGCTGCCTGCATCTTCACGAGTACACCCAGTTTTCCATGTTTCATGCTTAAAGAAGGTTATAGGTGACAAGATCCCAGTTCAAACTATATTGCCAGAACTTGACAAGGAAAGAAAAATCATATTGGAGCTTGAAGCCATCACTAACACAAGAATTCTCCAATTGAGGAATAGATCCATTTCAAAGTATCTCATTAAATGGAGGAAACTACCGGCTGAAGATTCCACTTGGGAAGATGAGTCTTTTATATAGAAGCATCCAGAGTTACTCAATCATTGCGGACAACACTTGTCTCAAGGGGAGGGGCATGTTAAGCCCTAATATTGGCTCATTAAACCTTAATTGGGGCATATTAGATTAGTAATGTTATTTTATTTATATCGGCTTTAGGCCATTAGTTGTAATTATACCTCCTAGTCTCCTATATATACCAAGGAGACATTTTCATTTTGAATCATCTTGTACTTGAACATTTAAGTGGGGTAAAAGGAGGTTTCCCCCTCGAAGAGGCTTATTATCTAAAATTATCTATTTTTCAAGGCGTTGAGTACTTTTCCTAAGGATTTTCTATGCGATATTGATGTTTGGTTCTTAACATGAGCCCATTCCAATATATTGTGATAATACAAGCTCCATCAATATCTCTTAGAACCTAGTGATGTACTCCAAGATGAATCACATTCCAATAAAGTATCACTTTCTATAGGAACAGGTTGCAGAGAAGAACATTAGATTTTAATATGTGGGCACAAAAGAACAAGTGGCGGACATATTTACAAAACCGCTTCCACGGGAAGCCTTTGAGTATCTTTACGAGAGACTTGGAGTAATTTATACTCCAAAATGAATGCTTATCTTAAATGTATTATATTTACATGAGGAAGCACCATAAAGAGGATAGTTTAGGTCAGTAGATTAGTTTCAGGAAGAGTTTAGTTAGGGGGAGTATCCCCAAGGATAGTTCAATTAAGGGGAGTAGCCTTAGATAGAAATATACCTTTGCCATTGATGACAAAGGGGGAGAGATTTATCAGATGCATAACATAAAGGCATGGTTCCAGGGGGAGCGATGGTCACAGGAGGAGCATGAGTGATATGACTTCAGTATTGCATCATAGTGTTTCCATCAATGCCAAAGGGGGAGATTGTTGATTAATTGGGTTGGTTGTCGTTTATGTCAACCCTTGATAAAGTCTGGTAGTGAATTATGGTAGCAAAAATGTTTGGGTAATGGACCCAAGTTTGTTTTATGGATAATCGTATGATTTTTGATATATTTGCAAGTAATACTATTCTAGATGTATAGTACATGTCATGCCATTTCCAGTGGTATGTGGAATGTCACATATCTCCTCAAGGTTAGATATTTATGGCCATGTGAAGTTGGAGAACCCTCATGAGTCATCTGAAAGCCCCAAAAGGTCAATGTAGTCAAAGTGTTTGCAAAAGAAATTATTTAAATAATAAAGTTAATGGAGAACTCCTTAAAATAAGGAAAGTAGGATGCTACATGAAAGTATAAATAAGAGGAAAGGCTCTCTCATTTAAACACACTTGAACCTATTGAATGTCATTGAATATCTATTTTGTGAAAGGTTATTTGGGCAGGTATTATTGATAGAGAAAAGTGCAGTAGGAAAAGTGCGGCAGGAAAAGTTCAGCAGAAAAAGTGTAGCAGAAAAGGTGCGATAGGAAAAGTGTGGCATAAAAATTGTTGTAGGAAAACTGTGGCATAAAAAGTGTGGTAGAAAAAGTGCAATAGAAAAATCGCAGCAAAAAAAGTGTGACAGAAAATTGCTGCAGAAAAAGTGTAGCAGAAAAATCACGGCAGCGACATGGTTGGGGTCTATTTATGAGACATATGGAACATCTTGTTTGAGGTACATGTTGGGTACATGGTTGAGACAAGTATTTGATGATTTGGCACATAAATGAGGGGTATATTTGATGAGTTTTCACATACATAAAGTGTATAGTTGATGATGTTGGTACATCTTGATGAGTCAAGGTTGATGCATGGTACATGTTGGTTCAGGTTATTGGAATAGTTTTTTGGTGCAGGTTGATTGGTACAAGTTGTTACGGGATATTGGTATAGGTTGGCAGTGACAAGTTAAGAGTGTCAGTGGTTGATTCAGTGACAATGACAGGCTTTCTACATTTGACATTTATATTTTAGGACAGTTGCACAAGTCAAGGAAAGGTGGTTGTAGCCACCTTGAAGTTGTAGTAGAAGAACTTAGGGGGTTGTAGCCTCCTTCTATTTGTATCTAGAGAATTTGGGAGTTGGAGCTTCGCTCAGGTTGTAGCCTGAGAAACAAGGGGGTTGGAGCATCCTTCCAGTTGTGGCTGGAAAAAAAATGAAGTTGGTGCTTCCAATCAATGTAATTATTCAAGACATATAAGAAAAAATATTATGTGGTTTTCTCCCACTTTTGGTTTCCACGTAAACACACTAGTGTACTGTGTATGTGTATGATTTTTCATTTGTTCATTGTTTATTTACTCTGCAATTATTGGATGATAATGCTACACTGATATAACACTTGCATTATATGGTTAAAAAGGATTACATTTCTCTATTACTAATTCATCCCCTCTCTCAGTAATCCAACAACAACAACAATCAAGAACAACAAGAAACACTAACTAACAACAACCACTGTCGGCAACAACCAACATCAACCACCAACCAACAGTTCAGAAAAGTGTAAAATGAACGATGTGTAGGGATATATAAAATGATTTTGAGTCGAAAGTTTTTTCGTATGAAACTCATTTTCAGCCGAAAGATTCTTTCAACTGAAACATATTTCAGCCGAAACTATGTCACGGGGGAAAACATTTGTTAGGCTTATTTTGGCCGAAGCATCATTCGACCAAAACAATGTTACTGGGAAAAAAAATCCATCCAGCTAATATGGTACATTATAGTCGAGGCCATTGTCATGATATCGTATGATTTGATGTCTAAAGGTTCAGCTTTTAACATCCCCGACCACCAACATGACGGGTAATGCCACCATGCAGAATATACACACATAAATATATAGCATGAATTTTAATCAAATTAAAACACTTAATCACAATAATCATAGAATTATGGCTACCATACATAATCAATGGAATTAAAAATAGTTCATATATGCAACAGAATACATGATAATATTCAAGCATCACAGACATGCATAACATATAAATTAAGCACAAAATGATACTTATCTTTTCAATTAGAGTAACACCACCAACTACGTGCAGACCTTCCATGAACCTCCCAGCCATAGGCCACACTTCTCATCATGCTCAACAGTGGGTCACCCCCCAACTGGGACTAAGATCGACCCAGGGCAAGGGAATCCTAGACTAGGTTGAGGTTACAGGAAACTACACAGTGAAACTGGAAGGATTCTCTCCAAGAGACTTCTTATGCCCACTACTCACGAAATCTCATTCCCAACATGCCTATCCCACTCCATGATTATACACCTTCACTTTCACACATTCCATTGGATTCTTCACCTCCCTTGCCTTAGGCTTCAGCGACAGGATAGACCAGAATTCCTAGAGCTCCGTAGTTGGTGTTGGACTCTCTCTAGGAGAAAACCACTTCCCGGTGAACTCTCTCACCTGGAGAGAGCTGCTCATAGGCCTAAAAACTTGCCTCTTCAACCACGAGCCTAAAAACCCTCTTCTTCAACTAGTTTCAACTCAATTCTCACAAGGTGAGGATAACAACAAAAGCAATAGCAATTTGGTTCACTCATGGGTGATAGCAACAACAGGAATTTGGGTATGGACATCCAAAAATGGCAACAGTCCACACTAATACCAGGAACTACATGCTCACAATATCCCACATTTATAATGCCACACGGCTCAGGTTATATGCAGGACAACAACCTAAATGGTTAAGGAACAAACTCAGATTTGAAGTGTGGATAAACCTGGGTTCACAAGATCATACAGGTCAGATTTTTGTTCTCATTTTCAACATGACTTAGGTGACTACAACTACGTAGGGCTTCACAAAAGAAGTGTCTTAGTCCACAAGTTCTCACTGGTTTCATACGGAGGATGGGAGAATGGTCGAACAAACAACCTTCTCGTGAAGGTTTCCTTCCCTATGTGTGGGTCAGCAAATGCAAACACAGAGGCAAAACAGGTTCAGACTAACATCCAAACAAACTCAGGCAGAGGATGACATAAATGATAGAATGAACCCCAACATGACTGACTCATCAATTTTCACTGGATGCACCTAGGTTGACACTTGTGTTACTGCAGCCGCATGAGTTCCACTTAGCACACGTTCCCTTTACAGGAACTTAGAACAACACTCAACATGTCCAGCTTAGCCTTCAGGAAATAATAATAAATTATTATCCCCATTAGAGGTAAGCCCCCTAACTTAGCCCATGGACCCACACACTTAGCCTCCTTCCTTACCCAACCATGTGGAATCTTATTCCCCCCATCACTCTTTCTTCATGGTCGGTTTGTATGCAATGATGTTTATATTTTATTAACGATCTACATAATTGTATATACAAAATCAGGCTCCTAGCCTTTAACACCTAGGCTCTCTAACCTACTTGCACATAATCTTACCAGCTTACAATTTTTCATCTCACCAACCTACAAAACATGTTTACAATACATAGATATTACTGGGGCTAATCCTTGGGGTATTACAATCCCCTCCCCTTATTTTTGTACTATCCTCAATGCAACTTACTTACTCAACATCAACGAGATTTCCAAAATCTTAAAAAATATGCGAGTATTCTTCCCGCATAGCATCCTCATGCTCCCATGTCACATCCTCAGGATTGTACCAGTTCCACTGGACCTTTACAACCCCTATGGCTCCATTCTAGAGCTTCTTTCTTTTCTGGTCCAATATGTGCACCGGATGCACTTGAAAGACGCCTTCTTTCTCCAACTGAATCACATTCTGATCGATTGCATAATTAGCATGAGGTATATAATTCTTAAACAGTGAAACATACACATTATGCACCATCATGGATGCAGGAAATGCAAGAACATATGAAATATATATATATATATATATATATATAAACATGCAATTCTAATAACATTATAACCTGCATACAAGAAACACAACATACAATGAATAGAGAATCGTACTTATCTTTTGATTGAGAAAACCTTCCACATCAACATGGTTTAGACCAAGGTACCAAACCTTAGTAGTACTCCAACCAACCAAGCCTCAACAACACTCCAACCAATGGTCTCTCTTTCCCACATGCATGTCCCACCCCAACAGTGTTCACCTTCACTATCACACAATCCATCAGCTGCTACACCTCCCTTTCCTTGGGATTCAACAACAGGTCAGCTTAGGAAGTCTTAGAGCACAATGGCTCTCAGAGTTCCAAATGCCTTCAGATATTTCCAATCAGCATCTTCCCTGAGCTACTCTTTGTAGTCAACATTCTAACTTTAATCAACATCATCTCATTTGCATCACCCACATGCAGTTGTCATGAGAAAACATAAAAGAATTCATTTAAGAAATTCAATTAGTTCGAAAGGGAATTCAAACTTATCCCCAAAACATGAAATTCTATTTCATAATTCATCTTGGTTGTTTCCATATTGTGAATGCAACCATCCTTGTGGTTTTCCACGGGCACCAATCCGTATACCATTTTCCTCGAAGGATTCATCTTGCATACTGCCAACAATTGTCAGTATTTATTGTACATCATAATTCAATTGCCATATGTACAAAATCTTATGCAGTTATCTTACAATTTCCTGCACTTAGCAGTTCAATCATAATTACCAAACAATTTAATAAAATAGAATGACTCGTCATTCTATGCATATGCATGTTCACTGTAATATCTCTAAGTTCATTACTTTTTTTTTTCTGAACAAGAAAATTTCCTGTAGTCAATGTTGAAAATACTAAAACAACTGAGAGGGGGGGTGAATCAGTTGTTTATGAGCTTAAACAATTTAATAACTTTTAAAAATTATTAATCTTCCTTCAAGTGATCATCAACAACATACAACATATGGACAGTAAAAATAAACACCATCAGTCACCCATAGAATACACACATAGACCGATTTTCACGAGGAAACCCATAAAGGGAGAAAACCTCTTCTTCTTCGAAATGATAGGCAGTTTTTTTTCAGTTCTGTACATCATTTACAATTGAGCACCAACTCAATGTGAGGCTGCTACCTCTATTTTACAAGCTGCAACTTGTTTGAGAGCACCAACTCTCTGGTTTCTCTAGCGCCCACTAGAAGGAAGCACCAACTCCCTGAGTATTCAAGCACTAACTGGATGGAAGCACCAACTTCCTAAATGTTCCAGCACCAACTAGATGGAAGCACCAACTTCCAGTTACACAGACTCCAACCTGTATAACAGAGAACACTTGTTCTCCCTAACACCACCCTGCCACCCTAGTTTCTCTGGATGCAACCAGATGGAATCTACAAGTTCCTGTGTTCAAGCTCCCACTTGAACCTCTGAGGACAACAATCCTCCCGAGAACCTCCCTTCCACCCTATTATATCAAAATAATGAATACACAGACAATTTCTCAGATAAATCAATTCTTACCTTCCTTTCTTTGTTCTGAAAGTCTGCTCTGCATCACATTGTTCTGTCATTCTGCTCTTCTTCTGCTCTGCTCTATCGTTTTTCTCTACATTTTCTCTGCTCTATCGTTTTGCTCTGCATTTTATCTCATTCTGTAGCTCTTTTCAAATGTCACACCACACCTCGCTTCCTTATTGTTTCGTTCTTTTTCCATCCCAAACTCCCATCAAGACACAGTTAGTTTTCGTCTTCTTTTATACACACGGGCATAGCGTTTCAACTTCCCAACTCCTTGGGCAAAATGACGACAACTCTCCAGCCAACTGAAATGCCAAACGATCGACAGCTAATTTGCAATCATGAGTTTTACTAACAAATTTGTAACTGAATGTGCTAATTGTGTGTGGAAGAACAACAACCCTCCGATCAATTCAAGCTTTATCCGCACCGTTGGATAATCTTTATTATTCTTGCCTTTTAAATCGGGTTTCGGCTTCTCGACATTCCTTTGCCCAAGTGTCTCGACACTTTCACATCGCGATCTCCGAAACTCCGAAATGGAGCTTATCTAGACTGACTCCTTCTCTTCCCGTAACCATGGGTTGTGACCAAGTCTTTATGTGAAAGGCGCTTTAGAGATTTCGCATATCGCGAATTCGTAATTCCTTATGTCCATAGTTTTTGTCACTTACAAATCTCGATCCCCAAAACTCCGTGAGAGATCAGATTAATGGTCCATATCATTTCTTGATCTGACGATCCAGATTCACTCGCAATTTCGCATATCGTGAAATCAACATTATGTTCTTTGCCTTTCAAATTCTCAATTCGCGAAACTCCGTGAGAAGTTAAATCAACAGTCCAGATCTCATTCTTGATTCAATGACTGCGATTGAATCACAATATCGCATATCCCGATTTCGGAAGTCTCATTGCATTTGTTCACTAGCCACTCCATGTTGCGATCCCTGAAACTTTGACACAGTCTAGACTCAACGGTCCAGGTCAAAGCCTGATCTGACGGCTTAGATTACATCCTGATTTTGCATATCGCGAAATCGACACTCCTGATGTCAAGTGACTTTGTCACTTCAAAGTTCCGATCCCCGATGCCGACGCGCCCCTTTCCACGCGCTAGCCCTGTTGGCTATAGCCCTTGGCCCATATGACCGTCAACACATGACCTCAGTCAAACCTCTCATTGGGGTTTCGACATTTACGATGTCAATGTGCATACGCCCCTTGGACCCGCTATATGCCGATCTTCGACTTCCTCCGTACTCCTGACACACGTCCCACCGAATGGACGGTTCATATTTCGCGTAAGGGTTTCCTCTAGGGATTTTGCCGATCCTTCATCCACGTGAATACCGATTTTTTGATTCCCGATACTATAGTCCTCTGATGTCTCTCAACCTTTGACCTGCCACCTATCCTCCACTGACTCCTGGGTGGCCCACAGGCTATATGCCTTATCGGGAAATCGTGTATCGCGATTTTGCGATGTCTGAAGAAAATGTTCACGAGACTCGTGAAACTCCGATTCCTGATTCTCCGATGCAGAACCTGTCGGGATTCTCTCGGTGGTGCCCGATCGCTGCCACGCGTCCTTCTGAATGGACGAAATTCCAAAGCTTCTTCAACTTACGATCCTCGATACTCTGTCAAGAATTGTAATCTACGATCCAGATTCATTTGTGATGATCCAATGACTACTATTGAATCATGAAAGCTTGTTGCAATGGGATTCCTATCTGATAAAGACTTACCATCAATGACAACCATTCACTGATTCGTTGTCTGTTGCCAACACTCATTTCGCTGTCTGTGCAATATTTTCCAAAAATCTCCCCCTTTGGCATTGATGGCAACCCAAGCACCCAAATGCCTTTCGGACTTGACTCTGCTCCCGAAATGTCTTTCGGACTCGACTCTACTCCTGAAACGACTCTGCTTCAGCCTGACTCTGCTCACTCTGCTCCTACTTCCAAAAGAGATCTTTTTCTCCCCCTTTGACATCAATGTCAAAGAAGAAACATTCTTCCTCTGATCTTATTGCAAAACAGACTCCCCCTGTCGTCTATAAGAACTTAGGAAATTCACCAGATATTCAATAAATAATCCCCCTGACCAGGTGAATAGATTAGACACAAAAAATTATGACCCCCAACTTTTGATGAAGATATTCAAAAGGGGTTGCAGCTAATGGTTTAGTAAAAATATCAGCAATATGTTCTGTAGAGGGTATATAGTTTAGTTGAACAATTCTATTTGAAACTTGTTCTCTGAGAAAATGATACTTTATAGGAATATGCTTAGTCTTGGAATGAAGAACGGGATTCTTGGAGACACTTGTGGCACTGGTGTTATCACAATGAATTGGGATAGGATCAGTGTAAGTTACCCTCAAATCTGCAAGAGTTTGTATCATCCATAAGATCTGTGTGCAGCAAGTAGCAGCAACAATGTATTCTGCCTCTGTAGTGGATAATGAAATGGATCCTTTCTTTTTACTAACCCATGCAACTAATGAGTCACCCAGAAAAAATGCTCCTCCACTGGTGCTTTTTCTCTCATCAACACAGTTTGCCCAGCCAGCATCTGAATAAGCAATTAACTGGAAATTCTGATTTCTAGGGTACCACAGTCCATATGTCATTGTTCCCTTCAGATATTTGAATATTCTTAGGAGCAGATTGAAATCATCCTACCATACCAACAGCTTTCATTATGTCAGGACGAGATGTTGTGATGTACAGAAGATTGTCTATCATTGAACGATATGTTCTTTGATCAACATCAGGTGAGATATCATCTTTGCTCAGCTTGCAACCAACCACCATAGGTGTGCTGACTGTGGAGGAATCTTCCATCTGAAATTTCTTCAATATCTCTTTCAAATACTTTTCTTGAGAAATAAAAATTCCTGCAGAGCTTTGTTTTACTTGTAAGCCAAGAAAATACGACAGTTCTCCTATCATGGACATTTCAAATTCTGTTTGCATAGAATTAGCAAACCACTAGACAGATGATTCATTAGTACAACCAAAACTAATATCATCTACATAAACCAAAACAACTAGTAAGTTATCACCTTCAGACTTAATGTAAAGGTTACTGTCGACAGTATCTTTCTTGAACCCTTTTTCTTGTAGAAATTTGTCCAGTCTATAATACCAAGCTCATGGTGCTTGTTTTAGTCCATATAAGGCCTTCTTCAGCTTACAAACATAATTAGGATTGTCTGTCAATGAGAATCCTTCGGGTTGCTCCATATACACTTATTCCTCTAGATCTCCATTAAGAAACGTTGACTTAACATCCATCTGATAAACTTTGAAGTTCTTATGACAGGAATAAGCAAGAAACATTTTGATAGCTTCCAATCTTTCCACTGGTGCAAAAGTTTCATCAAAGTCCCGACCTGTTGGAAAATTCAGTGGATAGAATGCAGTGATGGTTGTTGTCATTAATGGAAATAGTAGAGACAGTAGGATAAGAAGGATAAAACCCCGTGGGGATTTGGAAGTAAAAGCTCAGGAGGAACAACCTTGAAGAAAACGCGCGCAACAAGAGCTTACAGAGGAAAAAGGAAGAAGAGTCAGTGACTGTAGGATCTCATACAAATTTCCCGAAAGAACGAGGGTTGTCAGATCTGTAAAAGTTGCGAGAGAGATAACCCAAAGGAGAAAATCGGGAAACGGGACTTTGAAATGTCCTGTTCATTCGACAATGAAAATCCCGAAATCGCAAGACACGATTTCACGATTTAATCGCATCCGTTAAATCAAGCAGGGATATGGACCGTTCATTTGTATGGACACGTGGCAGCCAGGAGGCCTCATCGGCAATTCGGGGATCGGTATTTCATAAGGCAAAGTTCACTCTACAACGAAATCCATGATTTCGTGATATGCAAAATCACGACGGAATCTGAACCGTCAGATCAACATCGACTCGACCCATGTCAACAGACCATGTCAGCTAAGCGAGACGTGGCACAACCAGGTAGTGACAAGTGTCAGACAGATTCAACACTTCAGACACATACAAGTAATGAATCAGAGTGACACGTGGCAGTGTTTAATACATGTCGAATCATGTGTGATGATAGCGCAGAGGACAGGTGGCATCGGAGTTTTGGGGATCGGGATTTGATATGTCAAGAACACAATGCATCAAGAACTCCGAAATCGCGAAATGCGATTTCACGAAGTAATCACAGCCATTGGATAAGAATGAATCTGATCCATAGATCATAGCCCTGTTCGGAGTTTCGGGGATCAGGTTTTGGTATTGACAAAAACTCTCAACGTCAAACATCGCGAAATCACGATATGTGATTTCCCGATAAGGCATATAGCCTATGGGCCACCCAAAAGTCAGTGGAGGACAGGTGTAAGGAGTAGAGAGGAGGTCGGGAATCGGCATATTGCAGCTTCAGGGGACGTGTGCACATTATCCTTGTAAACCCCAAAACCCCGACGAGTGGTATGGTGGCGGTCACTTGATAGATGGTCATATGGGCCTATAGTCAGAAAGGGCTAAGGTTCGGGAAAATAGCACATCGGGGATCGGAGAATCGGTGGTTCTGAGTACAAGTGCATATCGACAATGAGAATGCCGAATTTGCGATGAGTGAAGTCCCGATGGGATCTGAACCGTTGGATCAAACCTTGATCGGAGGGTTGTTGTTCTTACTCACTCATTAACGCTTCAGTTGTAAATCCGTTAAGTGAAACCGACTGAGAATGATGAATTGGTTAGCGTTTCAGTTGCCAAGATAGATGTCGTTGGATTTCCCATTGGAAGGGGAAGTGGAATTGTCAAAGAAAGGTGTATAAAAGAAAATGAAGGATACCGAATTGGGTTGATCGTTTTGAATGAAAAATGTGTAAACAGTAAGAAAAAGAAGATGAGAAGAGGAATAGCAAGAAGTGAAGGAACTGTGCAGAACGAGAAAAGAAGAAGAGCAACATGATGGACAGACCAGAAGCAGAGCATAATGACAGAAGACATGATTCAGAGAAGACCTGTTGAATAAGAGAAGAGTAGTAGAACAGTTAACAGAAGACCAGAATTAAAGAACAAAGAAAGACTGGTAAGAACTGATTTATCTGTAAAGTTGAATGTGTATTTAACCATTAATATTTTAGGGAGGTTGGGGGGTTCTCGGGAGGACTGTTGTCCTCAGAAGTTCAAGTGGGTGCTTGAACACAGGAAGTTGTAGCTTCCATCTGGTTGCAGCCAGAGAAACTAGGGTGGCAGGGTGGTGCTAGGGAGAACAGGTGTTCTCTGTTATGCAGGTTGGAGCCTGTGTAACTGGAAGTTGGTGCTTCCATCCAGTTGGTGCTGGAATATTCAGGAAGTTGGTGCTTCCATCCAGTTGGTGCTAGAATACTCAGGGAGTTGGTGCTTCCTTCTAGTGGGTGCTAGAGAAACCAGAGAGTTGGAGCTCTCAGACAAGTTACAGCTTGTAAAATAGAGGTAGCAGCCTCACATTGAGTTGGTGCTCAATTGTAAATGATGTACAGAACAGAAAAAGACTTCCTATCATTTCAAAGAAGAAGAGGTTTTCTCCCTTTATGGGTTTCCTCGTGAAAATCTGTCTCTGTGTGTATTTTATGTGTGACTGATGATCTTTACTCTTACTGTCCATATGCTGTATGTTGCTTGATGACACATGAAGAAGTATTAATAATTGTTAAGAAGGTATAAAATTGTTTAAGCTTATAAACAACTGATTCACCCCCCCTCTCAGTTGTTTTAGTATTTCCAACAATTGGTATCAGAGCGGGTTCCTTTTATCTAAAGGTAGATCTGTAAGCTTAAACATGATGAGTCATGAAGGAACTTCAGCTTCTAAGCCTCCTCTGTTTGATGGAACAAATTTTTCCTTATGGAAGATTAGAATGAGAACATATTTAATGGCCTTGGGTGCTGATGTTTGGGATGTAGTAGAGACTGGATATACAAAACCTGTTGTGCTAGCCACCAAGGATGCTAAGTTAGAATTTAGTTTTAACGCTAAGGGAATGAATGCTATATTGAATGGACTTGTTGAAGCTGAGTTTGTAAAGGTGATGCATCTTAATACTGCCAAAGAAATGTGGGATAAACTTATTAACAGTTATGAAGGGAATGAGAAAGTAAAAGGTGCCAAACTCCAAACATATAG
>JASDQU010238731.1:8859-22096 GCA_032191745.1 Picea mariana
CTTTCATTTTTGGTTCCTCCTTCTTATTGATTTATGTGCTATTGGTTTGATCATGGAAACGAATGGCTGGAAGAGGAGAGCCATTGCTAGATGGATGTAATAAATTATTGAATCATTCCAGAAGGGAATGAATTCTTATGGGCATGAGATTGATGGATGTTTGGAAAGAACTATCGATAGCTGAGAATCCTTGGAGTTTATAACAAGGATATTTCTTTACTAGTGTCACTAGAGCCCTGGAGAGAAATGTAATAGCCCGAGGGACTGCATGGAAGATAAAGGGGTTAATTTCTTTGGGTTGTGTAGGTTCAAGGGGAAAGAGAGATGGAAATTAGGATTGTTGTGTGGTTGGCAAAACCTGAGAGCTTGTTGATTAATTGGCGTGTTTTTAGATTTGGCCTAGGATATGTCCTTGTGGATTCATAGCCCTAGATCGGGGTTGACACTATTGTTGAGAGTGAATGAACAACAATGTCTATGGTTGGGAGGAACGTCCTTGGTCGAMAGCCAATTGGTAAATGTTTACTTGAAAATATAAGTGATTAGAGATGTTTTTTMTGTATAATATATATTCCATTGTGTATTTATTTATCTCTGAGATATGTATTTATAATGTGTCATTTTGTTACTTATTTTTTGTGCATGGAACATTGTTTCTTTCTTGGACGATTTAGCATGTTCTTGTTAATTGCATGTGTTGAATCCGTTTTTAGTTGTTTTAAATATTGGAACATAAATTCATAATCAGACAATGAGGGTGAATTTGTAAGTAATCGGGAAATGGGTATGTTTCATATCAGTATATGGGAAAATTGTTTTGGTATTTTTTGTACCAGGTATGTTACAAGTTATTTTTAGAGCATTCTTGGAGAGCGTTTTGAGGTAGCATGGCTCATCCTGGCGTTTGGGTACGTTACACTCACTAATCCAATTGAGCATGGAACTTATGAAATATTAAATAGTATGTCAATATTGCCAGTCAGTTGTTAGGTAAACAACCCTCACTAGTCTGGTTGAGCATGACACTTTAGAAATAAGGCACCAACTTCCTTTGTAATTTCAAATAAGGTAGATAAAAAATTCACCTTGCATAATGTTAAAGGGATCCCCTCTCTTCTAGAATAGATTGATGGTAATTTTTCACTTATTACCTCTTGTCTTCATTCTGGTTGTGTTTTCCTCTCATTTTACTCTATTGTTTCCTTTTTTTAGTGTGTCATGTTGCTGCAGTTCATACTTTGAGAAGAATGTAGTTGAGAGGTCATGTTTTATTTTGGGATCACAGGAATAAATATGGGTGAATTCCATCAAGTATGAATGACTCTGCCCAACCTCCAAACCCAAGTTGTGAAGAGTTGGTTTTATAGCCATGGGATCGTATTCAAGGGGAGTGGATGTTGCACAACTAGTGTTAGTGGACATATGGTGCATGATTTGGATGTGAGAAACAAGAGGAGAGATTCTATCTTAATAAGAATGTGAGGGGGGACTACAGTAGGAGAGTTGATCAATGGTGATGATGCATCCATCATCTAGGAGTACCATGACTCGAAAGAGTGAATACATGAGATCATTCATGGAATAGATGAAATCATGACCCAAGATCATATTCGAATCCACTAGGCTCGATATGAAAAAACATTGGTCAGAATAGTCTTACTTCCTAACTCAAAGTGGAGATTAGGTAAGATCCGTAATGGGGGACAAATTCTACCATCAAAGGCTCTTAACTTATTCATTGATGGAACAAGAGTAGGAGAGACTAGTTGTTTACAACTCAATGATTGTATAGTACATGAGAATGCCCCACCATCTATAATACATAGATAAAACATAAAGTTATTAACAATGACCCATATTTGCAATGGGGTAGAAGATGGTAGTCGTGTTTGGATAAGTTGGTCTGAATCAAAAGTGATGTTCCATGATGGGTGTTCATATACACTTCCATTTTCCTTAAAGGGATAAGGTCTAGAGGACATTATGGCACTAGAGGTGGAAGGGGTGCTCCCAAGTCTACATGAATGTATCTCGTTCGTGAGGTATATTGGGTGTGAATGTGGGGTTACCCATTTGAGGAGTAATAATTGATGTCAAGGTGCATGGTAGCTCACCTAATGGAATAATGGGTTCGTGCTAGGAGAGGGCGTACGTCTAAGTAGTGAAATGGGTACCACTAAGTTTATTTCACTTTTTTCACTCTAAACGAACGACATGGACTAGCTCTGGGGTGAGGTTAGGGAATTGAAGGGATGGGTGACCATAGAGCTCACAAAAAGGGGAAGTATGATTAGTCCATGTAAGGGTGGTATGTTTCTTCTTGATTGTATGGTAGTTTTGGCATATACTATGAGTTCTCCCAACATTTCTAGTTTTACCCCCATGACATGGGTGCTTATAGTGTGTGTTCCTTTTTTTATTCCCCGTAAGTGGTGGATGACCAATAAGAATTTGTGAAGGGGCCCAATTTGGTTTAAAGTGGGAAGAAGAGGATGGGGATAAGTTATGATGTTGAAAATAATATTGTTTATCCTAATTTTGTTCACGAGGACCATTGTAGACTAGGGGTTCGGGGACCATGCCCATGAAAAAAAAATGTTTGTTATGGGTCCAAAATCCATGTTTCCAAATGGGAAAAGTGTTCAAATTGTGAACAAAATGATTTCTAAGTTTTTTTTGATATATTACATTGTAGAGTTTTAATTTATCATGCGATTTTATGAAAAAAGCATGATCCTAAGACTTTAGTGACCTTCCACTCAAAGACATCGGCCTTCCAAGAGACCTCAATAATGGGGTGTGAAGCCATGAAAAGAGACTAGTGAAGGTGAGAAAGAACAAATTATAATGAGGGGTATTAAGGGCATGTTCCAAATGAACTAGCGACATTTTCGAATAGTGATTCAAAATATGAGCCAAGTGCAATTGCATCCCATAATTTCCACCTTTGTAGAAAATCCAAGCTTTTCACCACTAGGTTACCTAAGTGTAGTAGGATACTCTTGCCCTAAAAAAGCAGTCATGGGCTGACAAACCTCACAAGATTTAGGTGGCTCAAAAAGGCTTTCCCATAAACAATTGATCTTATTGTCACCCTTTCACGGGTACCCCCCTATCTTATGGTGTAGGAACACTTGAATTAGAGGATTTTAAGCTCCGTAAATAGTCAACAATTAAGTTTTTGAATGAAAAAGAGACAACGGGTTTTTTCTTGGATAACCACCCCCAAAATCCTAACTTTCACTAAAATTTTGTTTTGTGGCCTCTCAAGGAGTATTTTAGTGACTTCATATGGTTGTGTTTTAAATTTTTTGGGGAATTGGGGGATTGGGGTCATGGATCAACCCCATTTCTTAACGGTGTGCTTGAAGTTTCTTTGGGAACACTCAAGTCTTTTTTATCCTCCAATATCATGTGTGGGAACATGGAGGAGAACATACTTTGATGAAAGTGACCTTTAGATTCCTTTATCTATGTGAATGTGCTTTTTTGCAAGGGTGAACGTGAGAAAAAAATAATAGTTATTATTGAATTTGTAGCATATGGATGTTGTGGGGTCCTTTACTCTTCTTTTTATTTAACCATTAAATATTGGCGCAATCCTTGTGAATTTGGAAAACTATCCCTAGGTTGTAAGAGATGTGAACATGTGGGGTCCTTTTAAATATTTTTAATTTCCTAAGTATTTGTTTGCAAAACAAAAAGTTATCCTAGGTTGTACAATCATATGGACATCAAGGGTCCTTACAAATCCTTTGATGTCCTAGTGTTTGTTGTTGCAATGAACTATGATTTTCCCTGATGCTTTGGCCTCACCTACTTACTTGTGTGATTGTTTGAAAAACATGGAGAAAACTAAAGAGAAGATGTACACATTATGGGGTTCCTACTTGTCACTTTAAGTTAAATATTCTATGTTGTTTGTTGCAAGGGAGATGGAAAAGATTTATACACCCTGTTCTAGTTACCCAAGATCACTGAAGGTAGTGTGAGGGGAAGAGCATACTTTGATGTGAACAATAAAATTCCTAGTCCTAAAAGATAAAATGATTTCTGAAATAAATCTAACTAAGAATTTGAATGCCTAACTAGCTATCCATGTGGCAAGATAAAAGAGATTGTCGCTGCTTTTATCATCCATAACTAAACTAGATGAGATAATTAATCTTGCAATAATGAACTCAAAGTGATATCTCTCCATCTTACAAAGTGCAATAAAATAAATTCTAAACCCCTATTGGTAGGGGAGGGGGAAAACCTCTCTTGGCCTAGGAGAAAAAAAGATTTGTGCGGGCCACTGAAATGACATGTATGTAAAATTGCACAAACTATGAAGAACTAGAATACAATGGTAGGCGTGGATTGTGCACTGCATCATAGCTATTCTTTCAATAGTCATGTGGAGTCTATAACAATGATGTGAAAAACAATTTTGGATGGAATATGAAGCAATGGAAGCCCGAGCATTCAAAATGGATTCTCATGGAGGTTGGTTTGGTCACTTGCAAAACTAGAGAGAATAAAATGGGCTCTTGAATCCTACAAAGGGAGAAATTGGATTTAGAACCATAGTGGAGCTATCATTCTTTTTAGCTTAATTTGCCACATGGGTGAGAAAAAATAAGTTACTAAGTGTTAGGTAGAGAATACTATCACCACAAACAAGAAAAGAGTGTTAGTGGAACACTTAGAAATATAAAACATACATAAAAACAAAGAATTGGATACATAAGATGCAAGAGAAAAACAAAGCAAGCTACAAAATTGTTACCAAGGGATTAAGTTATGATAACACCACAAAGGATAGTGTGAGCGCAAGAGGCTCTCATTTTCCTCCTTGGGAGGGTCCTTGTTGTTCCCAAATGAACCAATTCTTTTTCACTCTTATGGATGTACAAGAAGGTGTAAAGATATCTTGAAGGGAAGAWGTCCAATACACTTGGCTTTGTAGCKATGGACGCCAAWATGAGGTTTGAAGAATGATTCTATAGTCTAATATGAGCAACACAACTTTTCCTATTACTTTTATCTTGGAATGCATTGCTATGTCTCCTTTATATAGGCCTTCTTCAAGATTTTGAATGTCTGGTTTCAAGTGGGAATGRGAGGCCACTTGGTTGTGGCTCCCTATGATTGAGTAGACAAGAAGCCACTTGTTGTACCAGYATTCAATGATAAAGGGATCGACCTCTCTTGGTACTTTGACTGCAAAAGATTTGTGATGGGAGTTTTTTCATAAATGCATCGAATGTGGTCGAGCTTTCACTTCTGGTCACATGTGCGATCATGCATGGATCACATAAAATGCACATCGTTAGGCCATGTGGATTTATAAAAAACCCATTATATATAGTTTTCTTCTTTGTTGAGTGGGGTCTCTTAATGTCATGATCATGCACTTTGATGTATTGGAGTGATGAATTCTACTATAATCACTGGTGAACTATTTTTAGGTGATAACAATTATCAATAAATATTACTCTTTTTATATATATGTTTTTATAGTTAGCAATGTAATTTCTAAACATCTTTTTTAAATTTATTATTATTAGCAATAACCATAATACCATCTAATGAAGAAACTTAAATCATCCAAGCATCAACTAAAATATTTAAATTGAATAAACTTATGTTAGTTTATATTTTATTTGTATTATAAAATCATATTAAATGTTTCAGCCAAAATGAAAAAACTTATCAATATTTTATAAATAAAATTTTAAATTTATGTTAGTTTATATTTTATTTTTATTATAAAATTATATTAAATGTTTCAACCAAAATGAAAAAACTTATCAATATTTTATAAATAAAATTTTAAAACTTATATTCACAAAGTTTATAGAAATATTACTTCTAAAATAAATATAATTTATCATAGAATACTAATTTTCCTTTAACATAGTTTGTAACATGATATAAATAATAATAACCATAATTTTAACATAGTTTGTAACATGATATAAATAATAATAACCATAAATTTAAGATGTGTAATTTGTGATATAATATAAATCATAATAACCATAAATTTTGTGCAAGACATGATACTGAAATTGAAATAATAATATTTTAATGAAGAACAATGTTATCACTTCATCTTTCCCTAAAGGCCTTGTAATACACAATAAGGATTATTCAAAACACAGTACATTTATGTATTGTTCAAAACACAATAGATTTTTAACTGAAGATTTATCTCACGATACATCTTTTCTGAAATTGAAATAATAATATTTTAATGAAGAATAATGTTATCACTTCATCTTTCCCTAAAAGCCTTGTAATACTCAATAGGAGTTATTCAAAACACAATAAGAGTTATTCAAAACACAATAGATTTTAACTGATAAATCTGGAAGATTTATCTCACAATACATCTTTTCTAAAATGAAAAGCTGATGATATTACTATTCTATCGATCAGAGCATATAATCCACTTTTACCATTTAAGATATGCCATACATGATATTAAAATTTAAATAATAATAATATTAAAAAAAAATGTTATGAATTCATTTTTCTTTCCAAAAACCTTGTAATATCATACTGAGTAGGAGTTATCCAAAATACAATAAATCTTAGGTGATGGATCTGGAAGATTTCTCTCACAATATCACATCTTTTCTAAAATGACTATATTACGATTCTATCCAGGCATACAATCCACTTTTACAATATATATTGCATATCTCTTACTAAGTTACTACTCAGTGTCTTTCTTTCTTAAACTGAATCACTGGCAGTTGAACCATTTTAACTTCCTTGGTTGCAGCGTTGTACACTAACCTCGTTGTTTAAGATTAGCCTCTCAAATCGTACAACATTCTTGCTGAAGTTTATTTCATGATGATTAAATATTTTTGTTGCTGACCTATCCAATGCCATTGCCTGCTAATATGTTGTAGTTTTCATGCACCTTGATTCTGCTTCTCCATGTCCTTTAGTTTGGTAATCTTCCTTCTCCATAGTGGCAAGGGAGATAAAAGTATATTATGTTGTATCAACAAAGCCGCAGACTATGGATAAGGTAGATAACGAATGTAATATATTATATTAAGAAGGGCACAACTGTAGCCTCTGAAATCGAAATAAAATACATCACTCTTCCGTATATTTCTGGGCACATCTCGGATAGTGGAGAGAAAACCTAATTAAATAGCTTTGCAAGTTGAGATAACAAGAGTGAAAAGTCCCAAACTAAATTATTGTGTATGTCAATCACACCTCTCTTCGCCTCTCATTTTTGTGGGCCTCCTCGTTGCATGGAACTATGTTTTTCCAAAACCAATGCTTTCTCCATTGAAAAATCATTTCATCAATGGGTACACCCTTAGTTTCTGGCAAGAAAAGGTATACAAACGCAGTCATGATACATATCCAGCATGAAAAGAATAAGAAGATCCCGTATCTGAAAATACATAAAAGAGATAGGAAGGCCTGTGCAATTCCGAATGTGAAAAGAAGGTTCACAGACACAGTTATGGCCTGTCCAGCAGAGCGTGTGTCTAATGGGAAAATTTCACTAGGCACAGTCCATCCAAGAGGACCCCATGACCACCCAAATGCAGCCACGAATAAACAGATGGCTGCTACCAACAATGCTGAGAAGCCTTTAGATAGAGGCTGGCCGCTGCCAAACTTTAGGCCCAAGATGATGCCAACAACAAGCTGTGAAAAAATAAGATAAATATTATGATTGATGATTCCAACAGTCAACAACCCAAATAATAATAATAATAATAAAAAAACACTATAATCTTCTAGTATATTTTTCTGGATCAGACAATAATAAGGTGAATGAGAGCTTCGTTTTTCCAGTGCTGTTAGGTTTTTCCAGTGCTGTTAGTTATACAGATTACAGAAGGGTTTGGATTTTAGAACTCTGGAAACAGGTTTGCACGTCCCCGTTGCACACAGCTTGGCGTATGAACTTGCAATGAATATAAAATCACTCTTTACAAGATGCTTAAAGAATTTGGTTACACCTTTTAAAATTTAACTAAGGTTTTAGAACCAAGTTCCTTCCCTGCACTTATATGAGTTCCTCTTGAGGACAAAAAATGACTTATGTGCTGAATGGAGGAAACCAAGAAAACAATTGAAACATGTTTGTTCACCCTTTCTTCCCACCTTAGTTCGGGAAAGAAGTCAGGATTGAAGTCTGGAATTGTTAGTGGAACAGGTCACAAAAACACTCAGACACAGACAGTTTACCAGGGGTGCAGATCACCAAGAAAAAAGAAAGCATAATATTTGGAGCTTTGTTTAGGTGGTGTAAACGTAAGGGACTAAAACGATTCCCACAGTTTAAGCCTTATTTTTACACTAATAATTGATGAGAAATCGTCACGTCTATTTGGTTCCTGGATTTGAAGAACAGTAACCTCAAAAAGTGCATAAATTATTCCCTTCCAAGTGGGAACCTCCCAAGTCTGTATAAGAAAATGGATGTCTAATAACTATGGAGTTATATTTGGGCAGTGAGCTTCAGCCGTGATTAAAGGCCGTGTATATCATCATGCTTGAAAACAAGAAGCAACGAAGGCTGCAGAAACGAAGAAAAGAGGCTACCCTATCGGTCAGCTGTTCTCTTACCTGACATATTATCATCTGAATGCCACCACCAAGTAGCAGGGGTCTTCTCCCCCACCTGTCCACAGTGACAATCGATACCACGGTGGAAGCTGCAAGAACAGATCCAATCATGACAGACGAGTACAAGGCAGCATTTGCACCAAAGCCCAAGCTCCCGAAAAGAACAGGGGCATAGAACAATATTGAATTGATTCCAGTCAATATCTGAAACATGGGCATGCAGATGGCCATCACTAACTGTGGCCGATTCTTCTTCTCTAAAATAATCCTGAATGGACGTGTGTGTGCTTTAGCCGATTCACTTGCTTCCACCATATCGTCGTACTCTGCTTCTACATTCCCGGTTCCCCGGATCTTCTCCAGGACAGCCCGGCCTTTTCCCAGATAGCCTCGTTCTATCAAACTGTTGGGGGTCTCAGGAAGGAAGATCCCTCCAACAGTCATCAAAAGTGCAGGGGCGGCAGCCAAACCCAATGTCCAAGAAAGACGCCATCCCCAGGATTTTACTTTCTGAGCTCTGTAATTAACCATATTTGCTGCGAAGATCCCAAGTGTTGTGAACAACTGGAACATTATATTAAGTCCTCCGCGGGTTTGTGGAGGCGCCAGCTCTGAGAGGTACAGAGGAACGGCCTTCACACAAATTCAAACAAACAATTCTGTAAGCCATACATTCAAATTCAAACTGAAGACTCTGTAAATTCAACTTACTAGATTCGAAACTAAAAACTCCGTCCACCATGTCATTCAAATTCAAATATAAAAATAGGTTTTTAGAAAACCCAAGTCATTTAAATTCAAAGAAATATATATTAAAACCAAGTTACTAAACTTCTAAGTTATGCAAGAATTTTTCGATTTTATATAACGAAACTTTCGAAATCCTTGAATTCAAAATCCATACAAGACTACCTGATTTGCAAAGCCGATTCCTACTCCAAGCATTACGCGCCCGCTAATGAGCATGGTTAAGTTCTTGGCAACGGCGTTGAGAGCGGAGCCGACAAGAAAACTGATACCTCCGCTGATAATACTTGCCTTGCGCCCATATTTACTCGTTACGGATGACGCAGCCATCGTAGCAATGAGACCTGAAACGTAGAGGGACGAGGTGAACACCACCAGGCCTTGATTGTTGTACTTGCAGTAATCATTATCCTGGAATATTTGATGATGTTTCCTGTAGTACACCGCCGGGAAGAATTTCTCGAGAAACGGATCCATGGATGTCACTCCGCCTGCAATTCCCAACATAATTCAGAATTCACCATTCAGCTACAAATCCATTCCCAACATAATTCAGAATTCACCATTCTGCTACAAATCCATTAAAGAAGCGTTATCCTCTTGCCACCATTATCAGATCATAGCATTCTGTACATAAAAGATAAAGTAGCTGAATTTTTTTTGAAAGCATTAGGCATCTATACCAGATATTATTTGAAAGCAATAGGCATACATACCAGATATACCGATATCATAGCCGAAGACAGAGCCCCCAAGAGCAGCAATCATGCACGCAACAACAACATAGAGAGTTACTCGGCCCTGGTATCGCTCTGCCCTTTCCTTTGACATTCCCACTCCTCTGACACAACCGCCTATCATCCTCTACAGAAAAGGGAGATGAAGATGGGTTCTACAAAATATCGAACTGCAACTCAAAGCGTAGGATATGAATCGTGATCGATGAGGATAAGTCCGATACCCAGGTGAGCGATTGCTGCGTTTCAGTGCGGAGTACATCTCGTATATGTATTGTGTGAGGCTTGTACTGGTCCTACATGGCTGAGTTATTTGGAAAACGGGCGACCGGAGTTTGTTCTGATTTGAACTCTTTGACGGTCCTGATAAACTACCGTGGTCCTCTCTGATGCGTAGAACGTGTCCCCTAAAACCTAAATCGTAAATATTTTGTTGACATTTTGAGTTGGCGACGTAGGCGTATATTGGCACGCCATGAAATGAGGCTCCCATTCTCTGCTTGTTTCTTATGAGCAAATATCTTATCAATCATACTACTCTACAGGGTATGACTATGACTGTGACTGTGTAAGAGGAAGTAGTTATGGTAATGACTATGACTATGACTATGTAAGAGGAGGAAGTAGTGATGGTAAAATTGGAGATGGATATTTTGTAAAGCATTCATTTATATTAATATTTAGTAATATAAGTATTTTTTTATCAATATTTTTGAAAAAATCTAAGGGGCAAGTGGAACTTTATTTTCTAAGTTTCTCTAAGTTTCAAAGGTAAAAAAAAACACACATATTTATATTTACATGAAATTATTATTACAATTATATAAATGTGTTTGATTGGTTTATTGAAATATAATAGTCATTATTCTCATCAATAAATTTAACAAACTATTTTTTATATACATATTAGCAGAGCCTCGAGTTAGTGGCTGGTGAATGCCGAAAGACAGAATGAGGTAGAGAATTCTCATCAATAAACTTAACAAACTATTTTTCATATACATACTATCAGAGTCTCGAGTTAGTGGCTGGTGAATGTCAAAAGACAGAATAAGGTAGAGAATGAGAAATGAAACGTGCTGATAACTGAGATAGATAATGAAACTCCAGGACAGTTGAAGAATTCCAAAAGTTAATCATTTAAATGTGGCAAACATATGATGTTATAGTAATTTCTTAATATGATTAGGTAAATGTTAAAAAGTAGACAGGTTAACGGATGCATTTATAAATGCGAAGAAATTATCAACAATAAATTTGACTCATTGATTTTGGAGGATGACTAAGAATATGCCAACATCTTCAATGCATAACCATTATATTAAAATTTAAGATTAAAAGATCATTAATTATGCCCATCTACAATAAGTATACACCTTTAGATCTAAATATATATATATAATTTGTTTATATGTACATTTAAAAAAACAAAAATTAATATAATATATACATAAATAGAAATATTTCAAAAAAAAATGATAATTTTAAAAAAAATAAATTTAATATTATGTTCACAACTCTTTTAATGATAAAGATCTTTTAATAAAATTATTAAGTTAAATATTATATATTTATGAAAATGCAACAAGTGTAATGTAGACGAGTAAACTTTTATGTAAAAAGACACTAAATGATTTAACCAAGAATATAAACAAATTTTGGAAGGTTAGAAAGTTTTTTTTGATCTCTTAAAGTATAAAATGAATGTGATTTGTATTATAATAATAATTTGTTTTGAAAGTTTTTAAATTTTATTTTTATTATAATAATGTGTTTTAAGAGTTTTTAAATACCATTAGTTTGTTAAGTGTCTCTAGTTATTAATGTTGTTTTAGGTCATTTTGTTTTATGATAAATTGTCACCATTATTAAATGTATTTCTTAGTATATATAAATATCTTAGAAAATCATTCACGGTTGAATTGTTGATTACAAAGTATATCATGCATGTAGAGGAAAAAATGTCTTAAAATGTCCTACAAAAGTATAATTCCACTGGTAAATAATTTTAAGATTCAAAACACAACTTGCTGTAAATATTTAGTTAAATATGGTTTTTCGTGAAAATGTGCAAAAGATTATGTATGTGAGAAATTAAGTATAATATTTGGCTTAGAGTGAATCCATTATCTTTCTAATCTAGATATTATACAATTTGATTCATTCCTTTAATAAAATTATGACATTCCTTCTTGGATGGTTGTTCAAAGAGAGCATTTCATATTGTGTTTTATTGTATTTGGAGATCAATGGACATTTATTTTAAATTAATGATAGAGGAGATGATGATCGTATGAAATTAAATTCATATGTATGATATTTCATGACCTATATTTGAAATGATGTACGATGTGATTTGTTGGATAATTAATGATTTTCTATAGCTTGGAGTATACTTGGATATAACCTTTCTTTTGGAATAGTTTAAATCATTTTATTAAGGATTGTTAGTTGCCCATGATGTGATAAATAATTTTTTTAAGGTATTTGAATTTTTTTGTATAAGTATGTGAATGAAGGATATAGGTTGTTTTTGCAACTAGAGCATCATTTTTGTAAAATTGATGAGAGATTTTGATGAATAGATTGAGGTAAGTCCTCCTCATGGCATGGTCATAGAAGATTGGTCAATGAAGATTGAATCTTGCATTGAATATGTTCGGGAGGATATGTTGAATGGAGACCTCTTTGATATTGATGTTGATCTAATTGAATTCAAAATTACTTCTAATCATGTGTCAAAAGGCATAAACAAGGATTTCAAATTCTACAATCTTACGTATTTGAAAGAAAGTGAAGTGGCACAATTATCGGATCTAATGCATGTGTTCAAGAATGTGTTAGATTCTCATTGAAAACATATTTCTTCCACTAAGAAAGACACAAATGCATCTAGAAGATATTTGTCTGTGTCAAAGACAAAGAAAGATCTTCGAGTAAAAAACCAAATCTAGATGGAAATTTTTTTATTCTACTACACCATGCATATTTTCTAAGGATGATTAATAGCTTTTTGTAATGTCCCCACTTTGGGACATCATCACAGGGCAGAGATTTATGATGACCAGAGTAGCCAGATGGATGCTAGAGCGATTACAGGAGTATTTGAGAGGCATTGTGGGGTCCAACTTGCATTGATGATCATATTCCATCAT
>JASDQU010238733.1:5339-16835 GCA_032191745.1 Picea mariana
ATTAATACAATCAATGCTTGGCTTGTTTCTTTCAAACTTGTACTTTTTCCATATAATTTTTCTGTAGTAGATGGATCTATGTTTTAGCTAATCTCAGTACAATAGGAAGTCTTTTGTACTTTTGTTTGTCTTGCAGAACCTACCAAGGAGCTCAATATAGAAGCTCATCCTAGACCTTGCAGGGACAAACGACATTCATAAGGTACACACCTTCCTCCTTCTCTTTTGTTCATCATCTTGATTAGATCTAAAAGGAATTTAGTGTCCATGTTAAGCACCTTCTGTCTTAGAGTTAAGGGTCTAGCTCTCAAGAGGAGGTCTACTTGTCCGTAGGGAGTTTTTCCTACAACAAATAGTTAAAAAAAAATTCTTGTCTTTGTCAAGTTGGTTTATACTGGCCTGCATATCTCGTACTAGCCCCATCTAAGAGAGATTCTAGAGAAGAACTATCCTAAGTGAAGGGAGAGACTTCACCTGAAAATACAAAAGCTCATCGATAATTTGGCCATATCGTAAGATCTGGAGAACCATTCCACTCCAAACACTACAGAGTCTAATTGGGACTCAGTGGCAGGTTTGGTTCCTATTGTTGAGTCAGGAGATTTATGCCCCATCAACACAGTCCAGTAAGTTGGTGGATGTACTCTGTGTGAATTGGATATTTTCTATCCAACCAGGGGCTTCTGTCGTGTACCCTGCTAATGAGAAACTTGGTATAACTTGCAACTTCTCTAGAGGTGTCGAAAAATGGTAAATATTTGAGGTTCATAATGGTAGAGTTAAACAGTTTGATTAACTATTGGCATAGGGGCAGACCCAGGGTTCAACGCTTAAGAGGCACCAAGAAAACCCTAACTACTGGCCCTTTCCGCAACACCTGCGAAGTAGATGAAGTCTCACCCGAGGTAGAGGTAGGGGTGGTTGCAGGACTAAGATGTCTACAACCTTAGATGGGACACCGATCTGTGATTACAAAACCTTTATAGAGCACTTAGTATTTATAGTTCATTAATATCCAGCCTTAGTTTACAGCGGAGATAAACTCTAATAACAGAGTAACGCATTATTCAAACATATATGATATATTCAAGAACTAAGCAAATCAACATAGATTAGATCTAGCATTCATTCACATTATTCAAAACTAAGTTATCATATTAGATTTTTCTAGGCATATATCAATGCACCAAGCATTTAATCACATAAACAAGAGAACAACCATAAAGCACAAGGCAACCAAAACATAGGATATATGTGGTTCACCCCCAGCCTGGGGATATGTCCACCAACTCTTCTCTTTTATTGCCTTCTATGAATCTTCTACATGAGCAGAGCCATGATATCTTACTCCACAGAAGATAGGATATATGGGCGCACTTCACTAGATCCTCCTTCCCTGAGTTACAGCATAAAGCCTTTCCATGGTCTCTTGCAATGACTTGCACTTAGCTCTACAAGTCTCACATAGTATGCACGAAGCATCTACAATCTGTAGTTGCACTTAACACTTATCACTTAGCAAGGTACCAAAAAACCTTCTCTTTCATTTTTCTTCTTACCTCGCCTAAAAATGGGTAAACCCATGGGTTGACATTCCCATACCCATTACATAGCCAAAAACCCAAAAATCCCTAAAAAGGGGCCGAGATCCCACGATATCCACTTCAACTTGCGCTCCACCTCTGACATCCTTTCAGAGTTCCAAAATAGGTCAAACATGACCAAGGATCGTCAAAACTTGGTTAAGGGCCAACAGGCCCCCAACACTCACCCGTGACTTGTCCCGAGTCACTCTGATCTGGGTAGCTCTGCTTCAAAAGACTCGAGCTTGGATCGAGTTGCTTTAACTTTTTGTTGTGCCACAACCTCCTGCTTGGCGAACTCTTGGATAACTTCTTCGTTGATAGGTCCCTCTAAGGGTTGTTCAATTGTAGTGACGACTTGCTCCAATTCTGCTCCTTGGCCTTCAATCTTTGTGAATAGTTGGCAAGCCTCGTCCTGTATTAGTTAGAGCCTTTGAGTCACTTCCATGACTTTTCTCTGAATGGTGTGAACCTGCTATTAAGAAGTGCACTGTTCTTGCGATTTCTTCATCCTCTCGACTGCGGACAAAGTCTTCAGCTGTGCATGTACTGTTTATGCTTGCTTCTTTACCTCCTGGAGCTATGACTCCAGTGCCTTCAATTCAGGATCCTTAGTGAGTCGCTCATAAGTCTAGGCACTGTGATCACTTAGTTGTTTAAATTCCATGGTGAGGTTCTTAATTCTCTCAACTGCGCTTTGAGCAATTGCTTCTCTTTGATCTTGTACATCTTGTAGAGTGTTGGGAACTGTTCATAGCTCTAGATCTGCGATTCTCTACTAAATTTGCTGGATAGCTTCTGCAAGTTGTGCTACTTGATGTTCTAATGGTTCTTCCACCTTCTTCTCTAAGCCTGTCACAGAGAAAAGTTCTCTGTTGACTACTTCTTTGAATCTAAGTTGTTCTGCAAGTAATTTCTCTTTCTCTTGCTACATTTGTTTTTTCTCCTCTTCAAACATTGTTTGGAGAACAACCTTCTCCTGCTGTGCAACTTGACATTACTCTATGAATACTTTTTGCACTTGCTTTAGAGCCTCTGTGGCCTATTCTGTTTCTTCCTGTGCATGAAAAAAATGAGCTTTGGTCACATCATCTAGTTTGCGGAGTTGGGTAGGCTCATCTTCCAACTCTGGTGCTTTTGATGGTGGGGGAACAGTGGATACTACGCAGCTGGATTGAAGGGCCTTTTATACCCCTCTGAGTTCTACCTCAATCCTGTTGTACATCTCCTCCTACTTGGCTTCATGTTTCTGTAAGACATCCTACAAAGCATCTACCACAGTTGTGATGATGAATTCGAAGTCATCGACCGTGAGCATGGTTCACATCATGGTTTTTATTTCTCTTGACTTCTTCCGTGAGGTGGGTTTCATGGGGGGAACCTTTCTTTTCTTTGAGGGATCAACCTAATCAATAGGATCCCTAGGTAGTGTTACTTCACCTTGCTTCTGATGATCTTCTTTTCCATTGGTCTCTTCTCTATATACTTTGTCATCACCTCCTCATCTAGGTGATACTGAAGAAGTTTCATCTAATGCACTGCTCAGGTTTTGTACTTATTCAATCTTTTTCCTTCTGCTGGTTCTAGGTGTGTCATGTTCTTTTTGAGTGGCCTTTGATCTGCCAATTAGTTCATGATCAAACATTTCTGCAAGGTCAGTAGGGATAAGGAGGTATGCTGACTAGTCCTTAGTTATCTCCTCAATTTCCTCCTCTATGAGCTTATAGTATGACTGAAGCTCTTCTTTATGCTCATCTTCTCACGCAGTGATATAAATGAAGTGTCGATCTGCGCGGAGCTTCATGATAGGTCTGAATTGGTATAGGTTTTTTGGCGTCATGTGAGGGACAACTTCGATGGCCTTGTTCAACTGCACATAGTATGTATTGAATACTTCATTCGATTTCCACTATTTTCCCATATCGTTCAAGTACTAGAGCATGGTGAACTTCGTAGCGAGTGGTTTGAACAGTTCAATGTCCGGGAAGGTCACATCTTTTGGCATTTCCCAAGCAGTAAACACTGTGAGGATCAGAAGCCATCTAAATTGGAACTCAGCATTGATCCTGAGCTTCACAGCAATCCAATTCCAGCTGGTTGACTAGGTACTTCACCCAGTTCATCTGGAGTCCTTCTACACTCTTTTCGGTGAGGTCAACAACAAATCTTGTGACCTGTGTAGGTCTATTCTTTCTCATGATATTTCATGCGATGAGATGGCAGGCTAGGTGCACTACACCATTCTGGATGGAATCTACCTTGTAGCCTCACGTCCCCTTTTCTACATCACCATATTTTTCTTTGATCCTCTATGCCAGTGCGTGATCTGTATCCTTCCCTGGGTAGAAGTCCTATGGGTCAGGTCCTTGCATGCTCAATCCAGTGATCCTATTGATCAACATTGGATCGACTATGATGCATATATCTAGCCATAGATATCCACCATGGTAACATGATAGTAGGAGCTTAACACACGCGTTAGCCTCCTGTTTCCTTCCAAGGTGTGAAATCTTCATTACATTCAAGAGGGTGGACTGCGTGAGGTTCATAGTCCACGGTTGGGGGATTATTTTTGAATTCTTCCCCTTTAGCCTTGTCAAATACTTGTAAGGACTAAGCATGTTGTAGTTCTTACGGTCCCCTAAGTTGAAGTCACTAAACTTCAATGTCCTGATCTTATCCTATTACACTCTAACTGCACGTATCCCCTTTAGAAGGTACACAGTAACCATGGTGTAATCAAAGTTTCTTGGGACATTGTCATGACTCACCATGCCAGCCAGAGGCAGGATTTAGTCAGGAAGGATATACAGGATTAAATTCACGTACACCAAATCATCTCGATGCTTGGTTCTTTTCTCTATTATAGGTCGGGATGGTCTGGATCTGCGAGCAGTCAATGGGGAGGCTTGCACTCTTCTCTTCGATGAAGCTTGAATTCCGATGGACATCACCTTCTCAGCCATAAGGTCAATTAGAACTTCTTCAATGAATTTCTCTATGGCACTAAGCTCATATGACATGCATGCTTAGAGCAGATAACTCAGGTGGATGAATGAGTGCTCAAAGCAATAGAACAAGTGTTGATCTCAATAAACACAATGCAGTAGTAATGGGTTGGCTTGGATACAATTTGCAAAAGTGTTCTCGGTGCAACAGTCGACGAAATAAGTAGACATGATGTAACACATCTCTCCAACGGATGAGAGGCCTTCATCAATGTGGTTTTGTTCATTGTGGCACAGTCCCAATGGTCTGATGGTGAACTTTCAAGCCATAACTATTGTTCTAACCATTCGGGGCATCGAGATAATGGTTATAATGCTTCCAACAACTATATCATTTTGCCATGGCGAAATGCCATGTTGTGCTGTTCTGATATCCCGACAAAGTTGCATTTTTGCAAACCTTCCTTTTGTGAAGTCTCTTTTGGAACCTTTTGCAACTTTTCTATCTTTTCTCCCTTCTTACTGAGATTTCTAGCCTTCTTCCCTGTAATGTTTATCTCAATATTCCTCTTTCCATTCTGATTCTTGTCTCCTTTTAGCATAGTAACTTCGCGTTGTTGATGGTCTTTCGTAGGGTTCAAGGCCAATACTTCTTCTCTGTCTGGGGTAGGTTCTCTACTCTTCGGTGAGCCTTCTTGTGTGCTTTCCACTTTGACATCCAAGTTTCTGGTTCTAAATAGCTTCGATCTATTCTTCTTTTCTTCAATCAAGTGCACTATCATCCTAGTCATGAAATCTTTTAGTTCTTGCTTCTTTTGTTCTAAGACTTCCTTTTCTTTTCTTCTGGCATTATCTTTCTCAATTCAGGTTTTTCCTAGTAATATAGAAAATAGGTCATTGTTCTCAATAAATTTAACAAACTCATGAGCATTCATAGATATCTGGGTGAGTCTTCCACATAGGGTTATCAACTTTCTTCTAAATAATCATATTCCTCCTAATGAAGGAATCATAGCAGGATTTTCTAAAATTTCCGAAGTCCTTTCTGTCATGATATTCACCTGTGTTTCTTCATCCAGAACACAGTCAATGTCGAAGTCTCCTATTCTTGTCTCTATGCATTTTGTTTCTTTGAAGATCTTTGATAAGTTGATATTTCTATGATCATTCAGGGTTTCTTTCATTTGTAACAATACATTCTCTTATTCTTTCTAGGGTTCTATCATGGTCTCAGTTTCTTTATCTTCCTTAGGTTTATCTTGTCTCATATTCATTCTTTCAACCTTAGCAATCATTCTAGGGAAATCCAAAACTTCATGATCCATAGGTTGACAACAAAGACAACTAGGTATTTTACCAAGGCATTCCTTAACAAGATGTCATGGTCTTCTGCAACTGTAACAAAGAGTTAATATTCTCTTTCTCTTAAATGATCCCCAACCTTTCCTATACTACACACTAAGATCATAGTAGCTAATATGCAAAAAATTATTTCTAGGGTCCTGCATCCATTTGTTAGTCCAAACATTCTTTCTATGAATAGGAATAAAATATCTCTCATTATTTATACCAGATCTACTCATATCAAACCTTATTTCATATAGCTATGCCCTATTCTTCAAGCTAAGACAAAATTTATCAAACATACCTAGATCCATACTTTTGAAATAAAAATTTCCACTTATCTTACCTTTTCAATCAAAACTTTTCACTGTTCTTACCTTTATCAGAGCACAAAGATTCAAGATCTTACCTCTTTTCTTCAAATATGACTTCTATTCTTATCACATAGCTTTACAGGTCAAGTAGAATACTACGCACTAGGGAAGCAGATCTACCCACAGAGCTTTCTTTTCTTTAGTTCCCAACAATCACAATTTTAGGTCCCGGAAATGGAACCATTTGTTGGCACAGGGGAACACCCAAGGTTTAATTCTCAAGAGAACACCCATAAAACCCTAACTACCAACCCTTTCGGTAACACCTGTGAAGAAGATGAAGTCTCACCCAAGGTAGAGGCAGGGGTGGTTCCAGGACTTAGATGTCTGCAACCTTAGTTGGGACACCGATCTGTGATTACAACACCTTTACAGAGCACTTAGCAGTTATAGTTCATTAATAACCAACCTTAGTTTTTAGCGTAGATAAACCCTAATAACATATGAAATCAATATTCACACAGATCTAATATATTCAAGAACTAATCACATCAACATAGATTAGATCTATCATTCATTCACATTATTCAGAACTAGGCTATCATATTAGATTATTCTAAGCATATATCAGTGCACCAAGCATTTAATCACATAAACAAGAAAACAACCATAAACCACAAAACATGATATACGTGATTCACCCCTAGCCTAGGGCTACATCCACCAACTCTTCTCTTTTATTTCCTTCTGTCAATCTTCTACATGCACAAAGCCATGAGATCTTACTCCATAGAGGACAAGAGATCTGCGTGCACTTCACTAGATCCTCCTTCCTCGAGTTGCAGCAAAAAGCCTTTCCATAGTCTCTTACAATCACTTGAACTTATCTCTACAAGTCTCACATAGTATGCATGAAGCATCTACAATCTGCACTTTCACTTAGAACTTAACATTTAGTAGGGTACCAACATACCTTCTCTTTCTTTTTTCTTATTACCTAAACTAGATTTATATTTATACATTACAAAAAGAGCCTAAACATGGGTAAACCCATGGGCCGACATTCCCATACTCGTTACATAGCCCAAAACCAAAAAATCCCTAAAAAGGGGTCGAGATCCCGCGATCTCCGCTTCGACTTGCGCTCTGCCTTTGACATCCTGTCGAAGTCCCAAAATAGGTCAAACATGACCAAGGATCCTCAAAACTTGGTCAAGGGCCAACATGAACTCTGGCTTTGGCATGAACTTCATTCTTCCCAACTTGTCTAGAGCGACACTCCATAAGACATCGATGTTCATATGTGGGAACAGAGCCTGGTCTTTCAGGTCAAGGTCAAGGATCATGACTTGCTTGACCTTCCCTTTGATATCTTCCATGATCTCGACCTGAAACGACATTGCATATCCCTATAGCTCATATGGTATTGCATCCTTCAAAACGACACGTCTTCTCCCTATAGCTCTCGACATGGTGATTTTGAAACCTCAACAAATTGAACAGGCTAAACGGGGATTGCAGATCACGACTGAGGGCCACGAGATTACACATACTTGATCACAATTCATAATTCATGAATCATTAAGTTCTCTCTGGGAAACAATGCATCCTTCAATGAGTTCACAAAACATTATACTCGGGCTTAGATGGCAATTATTGTAATAACTATTGAAGCTATTCATCATTACCCTATATACGCAACTTGGATCTGAGTTGTCCAACAAGACTAGTTAATGGGGTAAATAGATTGGGTGATCTCAGAATTTACTGGGAAAGTTGGTCAGGGACGTGGCCAATTCCAAACCATACCGTTTAACAGATGAGAATCTTAGTGCGAATACCAATGGCATTTTCACGTATCATGACCTTATGGTTTAACAAAATCCAGATGGGTTACTATAGCGGTAATAAAGGATATGACTGGAGTGGGTTTGTGTGGCACATGGACTAGGATTCCATTCGGATTCGATCTCCCTCTGACCACAAAGGGATCCATGTCATATTTAATGGTTTTCATTAATAGATTCGTATCTCTTGTGATCCTACGTTGTTGAGTAATCAATTCTACATCAAACAACACTTAGACCAAAAATGAACTACTTGTTGTGGTGCAACAATGCACTCTTTGAATTTATTAATTGAATTCACAGAAATTGCAAAAAAATCAAATATAACCACTATACATGCTCCTTCGAACTAGAGAAATGGTCCTTTAGCTCATTTATGAGACATATAGGGTTTCATACGAGAATCATTCACCCATCCTAGCTGCAAAATACCATCTAGTTTTGCGAGTCTGACTGATCCCGAAGGTCGGATCTCTACAACTATAAATGGTCCCAAGCAATGCATGTGCAACTTGCTTGGATGTTTCTGGAATCAATTGTCATAAAGTAGGACCTTATATCCTTGCACAAATGATTTGGTCTTAATGTGTCTATCATGTGAATATATCTGCCTTACTTTCTCAACTGATCGATGGAATTATGTTAAAAACATGGTCTCTTCAAGATCTTTCAATTCCATTATCCTATGTGAAACTGATTCATCCTCTGACATGTGTGTAATATGTGAAATATATAAACTGGGAGTAATGAATTTTGTAGGTACCATAACCGCTTTCCCATAAAATAGTTTAAATGGAGTGTACTTGTGGAGTTTCTTTGTGGTCATCCTGTAAGCCCATAAAACTTCTGGACTCTATCATACCAATCATCCCTATTTGCACAACAAACCTTCATTAATCCTCTATCCAAAATCTTGTTAAATGCTTCCACTATTCCATTGGCTTGCAGGTGGTAGGGGATACTTTTATGATGTTAGATCAAGAACTCTTCTGTAATATTTGGTATTGTATTGCTAATAAAATGACCACCCTGATCATTGGTCAGAATCCTAAGACATCCATATAGAGTGATAATATTTTCAAAAATGAACCTAGCAGCAGTATTGGTCGAACAATCCTAGAAAATTGTTTCCTCCCCCCAACGTGTAACGTAATCAGTTGCAGTAATAATATACCTAGCCTTTGAATGCTTAGTTGTGGGGTTGATCAACCCAATTAAGTCAACCACCCATTTCTCAAATGCTTGTAGAGATTGAACTGGCTGAAGAGGAAATTCATCTCGTCGTGGTGGCTTACCCACTCGTTGACAAATGTTGCAAGATCTAGCATATTCCGTTGCATCATTGAAGAGAATGACCCACCATAATCCATCTTGGACGACTTTCTGGGAAGTGGCCTTTCCTCCAACATGACCTCCCACATCTCGACTGTGGCACTCCCACAGTATGTCTTATATTTCATGATCTAAGACACATCTCCCGAGGATAATATCTAGTCCCAACTTATACAATTTCCCTACAATCAATTGATAGTCTTTTGCTCTAACCACCATATGATGTTTCTAAGTTGTGGAGTATGTTTCTGGGTAGGCCCCTATACTTAAGAAGACTACTATGTCTTCTAGGTATTATGGTATGGCCTGAACCTATAACAGGTTTTCATATGGGAGTTGATCATCAACTTCTTCGCCACTTTCTCGTGACTCTAATATAGACAAATGATCGGGCCCTACATTTCATCTTCTAGGTTTAATGATTAGTTCAAATGAAAATGCCTGAAACAATAACAACCATCGACAAATTCTTCCTTCCATAATAGGTTTGTTAACTAAATATTTTAATGTAGAATGATCAGTAAAGAGATTAAAATGAGAGCCTAAAAAATAATGTCTAAAGTTATGCAGAGCGTAAATCATAGCTAAACCCTCCCTTTCAGTGGTTGTATAGTTGCGCTTAGCTTGCGACAAATTCCTGCTAGAAAAATAGATAGGATGATCCATGGCTCCATCTTCTGGTTGCGCTAAGATGGCTCCCAGGGAAATACCTAATGCGTCTACATGCACATGAAATTCCTTTTCCCATTTTGGAAATATTAGAATAGGTGTTGTGTTGAGATTTTCCTTCATGATATCGAATTTGTTATCACACTCTGGGGTCCACTGGAAAACTTCTAACTTATTTAGTAGATTTTCTAGAGGTGCATTAATGTTTGCATACCTTCTGATAAACTTGCGATAGTACCCTTTGTGACCCAGCATGGAGCGCAACTATTTAGTGCTCGTAGAAGGAGGCATATTCACAATAACTGTAAATTTGGTTGGGTCTAATAGCACTCCTTCTTGACATACTATGTGGCCTAACAAATTTTCATGTGGCACACAAAAGATACACTTTGTGAGGTTCAACAATATTTGCAATTCTCTACATATGTCAAACATCAGATGTAGTAGCTCTACAGGTTCCTTGAGAAGATTGTATACCATCCAATCATACATATAAACTTTTATAATCTTGTGAATTAATTCTCGAAAAGATTCTATTATAATTTGGGAAAAAACTACAGGGGAGTTCTTTAGGCCGAAGGGCATCACATTATATGCAAATGACCCCCATTTTGTTATGAATGTGGTCTCATTTTTGTCTTCTTCGGCAATCTTTACTTGGCGATACCCTGAAAATCCATCTGTAAATGAGTAAGATTCTTTCCTTGCAAACTATTCTAGAACCTCATCAGTAAAAGGTGTTGGGAAAGGTTCATGCACACAGGCTAAATTAAGGCTTGTGTATTCTACACACACCCTAATGTACTATGTTCCTTTCTTTCTCTAGATGACTATTGGGCTAACCCATTCTACTTCTTTCACTGCAAAAATGAGTCTAGCCTCCAAGATCTTGTTTATTTCCCTCTTAACCTTCTCTTTCACTCTAGAGTTAAGGAGATATGGTCTATACCTTACAGGATTTGATTCTAGTTTTAGTTCAATTTTCATCTCTCCCATAGCTCGTTTAATTCCTTTTATCTCTAAAATTGTCTTTGGGAACAAGTCCTCATACTCTCTCAACAAGATATGTACTTCTTGGCTATTTTTCTCATCCCAATAATCTCCTACCATAGCTATCTTAGGTTTCTTTGTGGTCCCTATATTGACTTTATGCAACTTCAATGGATAATTATAAGAACCCTCAGTCTAGATGGGTATAATATTCTGGATTTATCCGATTCTTTAAGTTTCCTTAATGGCTAAGTTTCTTAATTCTTCTAAATCATCCGGGCTTTCCAAATCCTTCTCAATTTTATAGCATTCTATAAGTCTCTTGTCCAGTTTTAGGTGAAGGTTAGACTGAAGTGCTTGGATATGCTTTGCACATACCACTAGGTTTGATTTCCATTCACCAATATCTATAAAAATGAATTCTACAATTCTTTGCAGGACTAATTTAAGATTGGGATACTTGTAAATG
>JASDQU010238734.1:5523-16787 GCA_032191745.1 Picea mariana
GGGTTTGGAGAGAATCATATAATCCCATTAACAAATATTATTGAAAGTTATAGAAGTATATTTTAATTGAAATTAATATAAAATTGTTCATTGATTCTGAAGTTATATTCTTTATAAGACATCACTTGCTTGTTCACTATGATGATTCCTACCGATCTAACCACATTGATTTCCCGTATTCCAACATTTGACAACGAGGATTTATTTTCGTAACCCATACTACAACATACACAAAAGGAAAACTATAATATTGCAAACGATAAATGATATGTTGCAGAGTGGGTTCTTCCAAACACTAAATTTCAATGATATTCACACAACTTTATATACACCCAAAAATATTTCTGAGGGCTTAGTAGAAATATTTTCCAATGGTGGAGAATTTTAATGTATGTCAAGAGGTATTTTGTGTACATGATTCCACCTTCACATGCCATGATTTCAAGAATGAAATAAAATGGTGGCATGAACAAAAGAAAGGATAATTTAAAGAAAATCCAAACCAAGACTCACATTTGTAGAGATGGATCTAATGAATAATGTTGAACTCAAATTTATCACCCTCCACTTTGTTCTTCAAGTAAAATACCATGTTTTTTTCCATTTGAGGGCAGAGAATATGAGGCAAGAAGGTTGACAGGTATTCTCACATCCAGTCCATTTCATCTCAACCACTAGGTTTGTTACTGCATGTGATTCAAACACTGGGCAAGCCGTGTGTCAACGAAGCAATTATTCAAACACAATAACAATTAAGCGCATGCTAATAAGAGAAGAATCAAACCTTGAACCTTAGTGGTATGCTACTAAGAAAAATAAGGAAAGGACTAAACTTTATCTCCAAAATTGGAATTCTCGTCTTCTCCGTTGGCCTACTTCCCCCCAAGTTCATACCACACATAAATCTAAACCTAGAAATAACCAAATGGAGACTTCAATGTGTTGATTCCTCTATTTATGGGAATGGAGATTTGTCTCTTATGGTTAGTTGCATGTGCATTTTTTCTTTTGCTACTACTTCGGTGGGTATCTTTGTCGGTGACATCTTCCTCCTTCCAAATTACAAATTGAAATCTCCAATCATGACGAATAGGTTGAAGATAGATAGGTCAGAACAAATCCACATTAAATACTTGGAGAAGTTACATGTGTCCATTTAGGGCCCTCGATTTGTGAAATATAATCCATATGATCCATCCATTTCTAGTCAATGCTCCATAGCATGCTATTCATACGATGGCCATGACTTAGTTACCAATCGAAAACTTGCAATTTTGACTCTAGGATTATTTGGGCTAGGGCTATGCTCAAGGTTTGCAATTTGGACTCGTAAAGTATAGATGTGAAATATAACAAAAATTCAACAGAAGGGGTTTAMTATAGTTTTTCARACAAAATTGATTTCCACAGATTTCTAAGGACTAATTCATGTACAATCTTGGAACCGGTCAGGAAACTTCAACCCTTGACACCTCAATCCAAACCATCATCTTRGTCTAATGGTATTACACACAAATACTTTTGATATTCAACAAACCATTTATTCCACGGTCAAGGGACGAGATTTAGTTTTTTGTTACCTAACCCAACATACTCAATTGAAAAAATTCAGACTGAAAAAAATAAATTTRAATTTTCATCTAGCACACCTATTTGAAATGCCCAATTCGAATTTCCAATTATAGAGCAACGTCTTTGCATTATAGGTYTCCTTGAAAATGGGAAAATAACCAAGATCTTCRTTAGACTCTCCCCATGCATGAATTAATTACAAAATCTTCTTTCRATGATCGWCAATGGTGTGYGGATTGTCAATCATTTTGACCATCTTGACCAAAACTCTCTTAGAAGCTACCTTGGAGAAAACCTTATCACATTTAATTGCACAAGTATCTAGGAGAATGAGAGACAAGTATTGAACAATGGGGTGTTTCACAGTGATCCTCTTCTTAATTACCATAATGATGTCCTGATTGTTGAGTTTCCCACTATTGAGCATATCACAGAGCCTCAAATTTCCAACCTAGTCGGGCTCTTGGAAGTAGCCTCCTCCAAGATCTTGTCGACCTATCTCTGTCCATTCGTTTTTCTAGTCATGTTGCTCATTCTGATGCTCATCTTTCGACCCACCTTGACCCCTCACATCATGATGTTCTCTCAGAAAGTGTTGGATTTCTCCATTTTTAAACCCTCTTAAAACTTAAAACCAAAGAGTTGGATTTCTCCATTTAAAAACCCTCTTAAAACTTAAAACCTTGGTGCATAAATTGTAAGATTGAAGGCTTCCAAATGAAAAGAGAGACTGCGGGCTCAACCATGGTTACGTAAACAAGATGCTACAAACCAAGGCTTGAATTTATTTGGCCCACGAATGGTAAGAGGATGAGTGGACGAGGGCAATGGTAGTTTGCAAGACCTTATAATGAAGTGGTAGATGATGGCTTGTGGTTTGGTAGATGGGAGTTGGATAGGGGGAGGGTTATTTTYAAYGTTTTCTCCTCATTTTATGACTTTCCCTAATAAGATGAATTGTTATTTAACATATTTTACATAAGAATCACCTTATGAAAAGAAAAATGTAAAATAAAAAAGTTTTAATCTCTCCATATATATTGCTTTAAAATTTTCGTGTTTTAAAAGTTAAATATCAAATTAATGTATTGCCAATGCTTAAATAATTTTTAAATAATGTTAAATCCAAATTTAAACTTTGTACATTTTACTATATTCATGATGGCTTAAATAATGCAAAGTGAACTTAGATTTTTTAAACAATTTGATAAGTATATTATCTTTATTTGTATTTATTATTTATTTAAACATTACTTTATTTTGTTACAAAGTAAATTTAGATTTTTTTAACAATTTTTTAAGTATATTATCTTTATTTGTATTTATTATTAATTTAAACATTTTTATTTATTTTAAATAATATAAAGTGAATTTAAATTTTTTTAACAAATTGATAAGTATATTATTTGTATGTGTATTTATTATTAATTTAAACATTACTTTATTTTGTTATTTTCAATTATTATTGTGAAGATAAATATTTGTATTTATTATTGATTTTGTTATTGTTATTTTAATTTATTATTATGAAGATAAACCACTTATAAATTCATATGTAATTTTTATTATGGTTTTTTCTTTTCTATATTTAAATGTTTATTTTCTCCATATAAATGTTATAATTAGTACATTACATATAATAAAAAAATTAGTAAATTTAATAAGAAAAATTGTTTTAGAATATTTTTTAAAAATAACAACTTTTTAAATATATTAAATTAAAATAATTATACTTAATTTTTATAAATATCTTTATAACTAAAATGATATACATTTACCCACACCAAATGTTCTATGAACTTAATGTTAACATGTTATTTAATACTAGTTCATGCAAATGTAAATCATTGTACGTGTTAATACTCATGGAAAAGAACTTTTCTCAATTCTAAAACGTCGCATGTAAATCATTGCACGTGTTAATACTCATGGAAAAGAACTTTTCTCAATTTTAAAACGTCCATGCATTATTAAATCCATGATCCATGGAATATACATTTCTCCTATCCTACCGGTGAGAGACTAACAGTGAGAGACTAATATCTTATTTATGGTGAATTTGGTAGTGTTACATGAAATATATGGACAAGGAGCACGTGCTCAATTGACTAAACCCTAAAAGGAGGTAAAGTAGTTAGATCTTGGGATCGAAACCAGGTCACTTGTTGTTAAAATTTTGTGAGATGATAGGTAGCTATGAATAAATAACATTTTCTCATTCATCAAATAAGAAAAAAAAAAATTCAACAAGAAGAAGAAAAATTAAATGAATGATTTAATGTTCTTGGAAAACAAAAGTTATGTTTAATGTTTTTATGATCAGATGTTGAAGTGAACTGGGGCTTAGGATTACCAATAAAACAATTTTATGATCAGACGTTGAAGTGAACTAGGGCTTAGGATTACCAATAAAAATCACCTTGGAGAGGAGCAAGGTTGAGTTTAGACATTCTTATATCCAATATCTATTGATATACAGTGTGAGTGGGCCTAATGGTTAAGAACCTATATTTCCTCTTAAGAGGTTATAGGTTCAAATCCAGAGGGGGGTACAGTATGTATACCTCGGGACATGCCTTCCAGTAACCACATCACTAGCGTGGTTTCCCTCCACGTTCGTGTCGTCGGTGTATGGGCAAGTGAAATGGAAGAGACGTTTGTGGGCAAGTGAAATGGAAGAGACGTTTGACATTGCAACCGTGGTTTTTTAGGAATTTTTCCATGTCCTACTAGGAATGGGTATGAAGGTTGTTTTCTCTGTTCAACAAAAAATGAGAAGCTAATAGGGTGGGAATGGGTACGAAGGTCGTTCTCTTTATTCAACCAAAAATGAGAAGCTAACAGCGTACTAAAACGCTCAAAAGAAAATAAGAGTGGATTAGGGTCTTCAGTGATGATCAAGAGTGCTTACTTTAATGTGCTCCCGGAATTTATGACATACATTGACGATTTTTTTGGAACCAAAAAGATAGTTTCTTTTATTTCATTCTTACAGTGAGTTACATCCAACTCAATCACCCCACCCCGCATTAAAAGCTGGAAACAGTGAGCCGTGTGTTTCAGCCTCGATTTTTGAAATACAGATTTAGACGTGTGGCGTTTGAACGTTGATTTACTGAATCCAGTTTACATATATGGGAAAGAAAATCAGATTTAAGATGTGCTAAGTTTGAGCTTTGATTTTTTAAAATCGAGATTGGAACAATATGGAAGGAAAACTGTATGGAATTGGTATATGGGGAAAGAAAATCGGATTTAAGAGGTGTCGCTTTTGAGCCTCCTTGATTTTCTAAAATCGAGATTGAAATAATATGAAAGGAAAATTTTAACGACTTGGTGAGTTTTTTCAAATTTTCGAAATCATTTGAATATTTCACTAGAGTATATATCATTTGGTTTTTTATTATTATTATAGGATAGGATAGTAATAACAAATTTATATTATAAATATATAAAAAAAATGTTATATATATATATAATTTGTTTAAGTATTTATATTTTATTACTTATCATCTATATCTATATTTCCCTTACTATCTCTATTATCCTATAATGAGTTGTAAATGTATTTAACTATTATGAATACAATAAATTTCATTAACATAATTACATAATCAAAATCACATTAAAAGCAAGCATCTAATTTTTATTAACTTTAACCCGTCTTAATTTTATTAATTTTTATTAATTTCAATGTCGTCGACATTACCCCGTCTTCTTTCTCATTTTGGAACCTGCCGCACCTCCACTCTAACGTAACCACCTCGTTTGAAGGGSCCKTTTGAATGTTGGTGGATGGAAATATGTGTAGACGCATATTGTTGTCGAAGGTGTAGACGCATAAAATTTATTTTTACCTTTACTTAAAAAAACATATTATTAAAAAATTAATAAAACMATCTTTTAAAAAAATTAAAATAACTTTRCCTCCATCTACATCTACACCTACACCTACACCTACCAAATTAATGCAAGTAAAAGCGATACCGAACAACCCTTAATCGATACCTTAATTCAATTAGAAGGAAAATAAATCCTTATTTTGGGAAAAAATGTTAGAATAACCTACTGTTTTTTCTGCATCTAGCTCGACWAATGAAAACTATAAATCCACMTGGATGAATATCTTCAGTTCCGAAAATAACAACTTGGGGGCCTCTAGATTCTCAACTGAATTGAAAATGATTTGTTAGTACACAATTAAAAGACAGACCAAAAAATGATTGAGCAAGTTTCTCGACCCAAAAGTATCTAAATTGTTTAGAAAATTTATTTTTAACGTTGTCTTTGATATTCTCAATAGATAAAGTCATCCCAACTTAGCTGCTCTATTCTAGACCGATCTGTTATCTTGGAAAATTATGGTTGTAGCTTTATTATAAGTAATAAAACATAAACATTTGAGTGAAATTAAACTATTCTTTATTTTTTAAATATTTTAATAATATTAAGTTATTTTATATTTTTTTTTATATAATACATATGAATATGAATAGTTAATTATTATGTTATGAATTTATTTAATTATTATATATTTTTAAGATTAATATGCGATAGAGAAGGATAGACATTTTGTTATTTTGATCTTTTTCAATTTATTATTATTAAAATTTAGTTGCCCAACCACTATACACCCAAGACTCGGGATTCCATCAAGGACGTGAGGTCATTATATGGTCAGTCCCTTACAATGTTTCAAGAAGAGAAAATCGCTTGCGTGAGGCATTTCCAGAAAGAAACCACTGCTCATTTGGTTACCGCTCAATAATTCTTGTGGGTAACTTGGGTCAATTATCACCAGTAATGGAAAAACCTCTTTATGCAGGAGCAACTCTAGGGAGGAGCTTATGGACAACCTTTACCACTGTAATCAAGTTGGAAACAATATTTAGACAAGAAGGCATCTCTGGGACCCATTCTCGCTTTYGCCAGTTGTTAACTAACATTCACAATGCTACATCAATAATTGATGATTGGAACCTCCTTCAGTATAGGACTGAAATATTCTTATCCATTGAAGAACGCCAAAGTTTTGACACTTCAATCCACCTCTTTGCAACAAACATTCTTGTGGACAACCATAACAAGTTCATGCTTCAATCCTTGAATATGCCAATCGCAYGAAGTGCTGCAAAATTACTTTGTGCTTCAGAAGCACACCAACAAGAYGATGACCAGCTGAAAAAACATGTCTTGTTATGTATAGGCCAACGAGTTATGTTATCCTACAATTTATGGGTCCAGGCAAGCTTAGTCAATGGTGCTCTCGGAGTAGAATTGTATATACACCAGGAAGTAATCCTCCAAATTTTCCAACATATGTTGTTGTGGCATTTGATAAATACATTGGCCCTCCATGGGACCAAACCCATCCAAAKCATGTAGCAATTCCACCCCTTAAGATGGCTTGGGCATTAACTATACACAAATCTCAAKGAATGACCTTAACAAGGTCTACCATTGACATTGGAAACATTGAACGTCAAGGCTCGACCTTCATAGCAATGTCACGCACTACTACTATAGAAGGAATGCTAATAGCATCATCATTCTCCTTTGAGTGCTATGAAAAAATGAAGGATATTGCTTATGTCTCACCACGAAAAAAAGAAGAAGAACTCTTATGTTCTTTGTCACTTAGCTTCTATATTCTTCTATGTTATAATCATAATTCTATACATGCAATGTTCGACTTGGCCCATACTTCTATACATGAACTATTCGACTTGTTCCATACTTATACACATGAACTATTCGACTTGGTTCATACTTCTATACATGAAATGAAATTCTATCAAATATTTGCTAATAAATATCTATCAATCATACTTTAACCTAAATACTTTGCAAAAAAATCACTTCTCCTATTTTCCTTTATGCATGGAAATGATTAATATACAATTACAATGCTACTCATGAAATAATATATTTAAAAAAAAAAATTAAACAAAATATTCTATAATGTTATATTAGGCACTGACATGTGGTTATGGACGTGGCTATTTGTGTTAGGATTTCACAATGGACAATTGGAAAGCCATAAGAGTCCCCGAACAGACAACAAAATTGGTAGAAAGTCTCTCCCTTAAAGACGTAATTAGGAAATAAATTCTCTCTGGGAAGAAATCCAAACATACACGATATCCTAATAATAACAAGTGTCGTGTGGCAGAGTAGTCCCTTCCGGGTTGAATTGGGATAGGAAAAAGTAGTGGAGGTAGATGGAAATTACAGCGGAGATGTGGCAAGAAGCATGAAGCACAGGTGATATCCATGTAGTAAATGACATGTGGCCTCTAGAGCCCCATCTATTTTTTGAAAGTATATAATCTATTTTACTATGTTGAAAAATTTTGTTATGACGACATAAATATAAAAGGAGATAAAAAAACAGTTTAATTTGAAATATATCAAAAAAGTTACATATTTCTGAAAATTTAAATGCATTTGTCATATAGACTGGTGGAAGATAAAAATGTATGAGGACATAAATATAAAAGGAGATAAAAAACAATATTATTTGAAATATATCAAAAAACAGGATTGTTTGTTACATATTCCTGGAAATTTCAATGTGTTTGTCATATAGACTAAGATTGGGGCTCCCTCGGACCATAAGAGAAATACGTACAAGAAATAGGATTATAGAAAGAAGAAATGGGCGACGATAGAGTGTAATACCTGAAAAGAATAAATTGGAAGGTATCAGTCTTTGGCTAAACATTTCTATTTTAAAAAGTGGAATAACTGGGTTGATCAACAAAGAAGGATGTGATCAATAGACTTACAGTGATGGTACATATGACCCCTTTTTCTATTTTCTTGTTGATGCCTTTTCATTGATGTCGTCGACGACTGCTAGAATCGTGGCAACTGCTTGTTGTCTTTCGGCGGCGACCTGCTTCAATTCCCTTTCGAGCCATTCTTCAATGTAGCTTCTCATTGGGGCAACATTGATCTCATTCTGGATTTTTATGTTGAAAAGTTCCTTTTGTAATTCCTTGAAGTTGATAGAAAGATTACGCAGAGCCTGATCAATTTCCTCATTTTGTATTGAATAGTCAACTAGCCAGTCGTCGACGTCATCTTGACCATATTCAAGGATGTTGTAAAACTTTTCCAAAGACAACACCTTAAAAATATCAACCTGTTTATCGAAGTCTTTCTTAGTTAAGGGCAAGGAGTTAATGATTAAGTTGGGGTCTTGGAAGTCGTTGGTCCTTCCGGATAAGTTTATTCTGGACAACTTTGTGAATAATTTTTCTTTCTTTGATATGGCTTGTTCACATGACTGAACAATGAGATGCAGGTTCCTCACTTTTTCTTTCCAGCATGCATTTAATTGACCGATCTGGTTTTTGGATGGGAGATCTTGTTGTCTTCTTCTTGTTTCTGTCATGTTGTTGACAATGGTGCCAAAAGGAAGGATCGTGTTTAAATATAAATATTCTTCAACTTTTAACTCTGCCTACAAATGTTTGAGCAAATTATGTGCTCTCGTTCCAAGGGAAGTCATGGTTTGTGATGTTTCCTACGCCTGATTAGCCAGTTCCATTCTTTTCTTGATATTATTCTCCACATATCTTCTACACGATGCGAGGAGGATGGAGGATCCTTTTAACTTGGCTGCAAGGATGGCAGGAATGTCTATTTCCAAAGGATTGGAAAGCAATGGCATAGGAATCAAAGCCTCTTCTAATTCCTTGACCCAGTCCTTCAGTCTGGCATTCTCGGCCTCAATGCCTCCAATGGAATCATCAAGTGCATCTACGGTCGCTATGTGAAGTCGATATATTTGGGACGGTCGCATCTTCGCAAGGTTAACCTCTGAACGAGATTTTCCTTTCTTATTTTTTACATCTTTTTTTTCAATAATCAATTTTTTAGACTGGCTGTCAAAAACAGCACTTTGGAACATGAAGGATTCATCTTCGTAAAAAAAATTGGTATCAGATATGTCCATTGGACGACTATGTTGGATTGCAACTCCAGGCTGATCAAGGTAGCGGAATACGCTATCCAAATCAGGCTCAAGTTCCATGTTCTCACTCTGAATTTCAGGCTCTTCCGCCTGTCCCACAATTTTTTTTGTCTTTTTGTCTACTGGAATCTTGTGAGACTATCAGTTTTAGGGTGAGGAGCGTTGTTATCTCCTCCTTTGTTTGAAGAACTATGAGTTTCTTTGTTGTTGTGGTGGGTCGTTGGAGTGATGCTCCAGGATTTCGTGCTTTTGGGAGTGTTATTCGTCGATTGAACACTCTTCTCACCGGGGCATTTTCCCTGTTGCTTGTACAATTCAGTGTTGCTTTGCACTGTGTCTAGGTCGTCGGCATCAAAAGCAGGAGCATTGTCGCCAGTGTCTCTTTTTTCGGTCAAGTGGTTTTTGAAAAAACTATTGTCGAAGCCAAGTGTTTGTAAATGTTGTAAAAAACAATTATTGGGGTAGAACCCTCTTAGGATTTCAACATATATTAGGTTCAAGTTGCTAGAATGGGTTGTGAATTCATCAATTTTGTTGACGTTCCTCAACACAAACTCCCAAACTTTCCAAGGCAGATGAATGAACTTTTTTTTTCTCTTTTCTTGGATTAGATGAAACTAGTAGTTGTATTTCCTTGCTACTTCTGTAACAAACATTATGTCTGTAATGTGCCATGGAAGGAGAGAAGGTTTTTACCTAGAGCCAAAAATCCTTATCACAGTGTAATTATCCAGATGTTCAAGTGTCCCCTTCTTGTCCAAAAAACTGGTTGCCTGTTTAGATATGCGGGGAGCATCTTCTCCTAACAACAAAACTTTGAAAACAGACACGAAGCCATTAAAAACCTCATAAAACAGTGGGAGGCCTTGTGCTTCCACAAGGCCTGGTACCAGAATGTTATTGGGTTGAATTCCTAGTAAATCTGCTTGGACAGAGACAATTTTAGAAACTGGTAACAATGTGCTATCGCAAAAACTAAGTAGGATGACATATAAAATTTCTTCTCATTTTTGAAGCTTGACAATCGAGAATAGATTTCATGGGAAATTAGCTTGCCCCAATAAAAAATGGCTTGTTCCTTGACTGTGAAATACAAAATATAAAGATCCATCTGGGAAATAGTTGTTGTGGACTCTTGTCCCGTTATTCTTGTAAACAACCAGGCAATTTCCCAGAATGGATTTCTAAATGAACTAACCAGTAAGCTTGTGATATCTTCAGGAACTACCATCGGGTCTTCCAAGAGATCAGGCAAGAGGTCCAACCCGTTATTATGATTTGTTAGGAAATTCTTGGAATCTTCTCCTTTGAACATCAATTTTGGCTCCGACAATATTATCATTTGGCGGAAGACCTGAGGTGACAAAGAAATAGAAGAGTAGTCCCACAGTGGAATAATTATTTTGTCTAAAATAAATTTAGCAACGCACCAAGAGACCAGCTCCTTACAGTCAAAAACTTCAGGGACACAGCCTGCACGAGCAATCCTAGAGGTCCAAATTACTTCGTTCTGGATGGTAGGGGATGAGTAATAATAATATGCCCTGGACCACTAGAAGTTCTGGTCCTCACGCCTGAAGATGTTCACTGTATCTCCACAGAACTATTGTCGAGTTGATGCCATAGGTTTATGAGAACGTTTGTTTTCTCCAGACGATGGTTGAAATGAACAGTTGGAAGCAATAATATAACTCTCCACAAATGTTGGTTC
>JASDQU010238738.1:0-16849 GCA_032191745.1 Picea mariana
CACTTGATTTAAATGAAAAAGAGGAAAGAGATTCAGCCAAGATCTCCCAAGTGACTATGGTGGACATAGTCCAAATAGACAAATGTATGATTAAACCAAGCGCGCAATTTTGCGCTATCGACATCATAGACAGACAGATGGAAGACAGGCTGCTGCAATTAGCCCAAGATTGTTACTCTTTTGAAGCCAGTTGTTAAGAAGAACCGTCAAGGCTGATATCTCGGCTGGTTGAAAGATGTGTCACCTGTACCAAGCACGCACGAGGACAAGATTATGGTGCCAAGTAAAGACAGAGAAGAAGAAATGGAGTGATTGCTCTCCTCCCTATCATAACTGAAAATTTTGCGATGATTGAGATTTTATCTTATTGTAAAACTGTATAGATACACCATAGAAAGAAAGAAATAGGGCTGAACCTTTTTGTGTCGATTGTAACAGAGTTTTTACATTTTGAGAGTTAATACAAAGCAAATCTAAAGATTCTCAATTCCGTCACGATTGTGTTATGATTTTGTTTTCTTGTATCTCATATTTTGTTTCATTTCATATTCGTATCTGATGAATGCTTCACTATAATTTAGTACAACCTCTACTATAGCGAATGAATTTTGGTTTTCTATATTGTTTACTGTTTTTCCTCTGTACCAGCTATCAGTAGGTGTAAGACCAGTCAACACTTTCAAAATTCTATATATATTTTATGCTTCATCGGGTTATTTCCTTACATTTTTCTTCTTCTATTTATACATGAGATTCTCCCTCGATAGGAGCCTTACTCGATAGACAGCTAAATGTTTTCTCCCACCTCATACATTTTATTAAAATATAACTTAGTTACGGGAAAGAGCCTTTGATTTGCACCCCATTTTGTTCCTGAAACCGTAAACTCTCTTTTATACGACCGAATTGAGACAACACTTAATTTCCCTCTGAATTTTTCTTATTTTATTGTTCCTCCATGACTGTCCCTATACCAACACAACCCAATATCGAACCCGGATTATCAAATCAAACACATATTGCATTAAACCTTTTCGATACTATTCTTAAAACAGCCACTAACTGGGTTGAACTCGAACGTTCATGGGCAGAGATTGAACAGGATATAAACATTTAGGAACAGTTGGAAGCTAGACAACGCCAACACAGAAATCTTCCCTAGTTTCCCTTGCCGAAGGTTGACATTTCTCTCTTCTCTACCCTTTACCCACTTTCGGATGCATAGACATTGTACTTCTAAGCCTTAAGTACAGACTCTGGAACAACACCTGGGAAAATTAAACTTCTTGAGATGATTCATCCTGAACTTGGAAAGGATTATAAAACATATCACCTGCATGCTCACAAAGGAGAAGGATATCAAGTGGAACCCGGAAGCTAGGAAGTCATTTGAAGAAATCAAGCTGGTTTTGACTAGATCTTCTGTGCTAGCCAGTCCAAACTTCACGAAAGATTTCATCCTTTTTTCATTCGCCTTATAGCATACAATTGTCGATGTGCTGTTACAGAAAGATGAGCAGAACATTGAGAAGCCCATAGCCTATTTTAGCCAAACATTGAGGGATTCTCCACTAAGGTATGATATTATGGATAAAAAAGCATATGCCTTAGTGAAGGCCCTAAAGGATTTGAGAACGCACATACTACAATCCCACATTATCGCTTACGTGCCCAACAATTCAGTCAAGGATATCTTGACTTAGCCTAACCTAGAGGGAAGGAGAGGTAAATGGATAGCGTCTATGCTGGAATATGATCTCTAAATCAAGCCCATGAAGTTGATTAAAGATAAGGTCCTTACAAATTTGATGGTGCAGTAGGACTGTGATGCTATGTGGATAAACTTCATCATTGATCTGTCAGAGAATCCTCAGGAAGAAATAATTGTGTAGGTATCTCAAGATTTCATCAATTCGTCATGGTATATAGACATCATCTATGTGCTAAGGAATGTGCAATCCCCTCTGGGTTTAAGTAAGACCAAGGAAATATTTCTAAATCTCAAAGTGGTTAAGTTCTGCATCCTAGATAGCTCACTATACTGGAAAGATCCCGAAGGGATATTGCTAAGTTGTTTGCTAGAAAACAATGCGAAATGAGTTATCAAAGAATTTCACAAAGGAGAATGCAGAGGAAACCATTACTGGAAAACCACCTTCCACAAAATCCTAAGAGAGGGTTACTATTGGCCTACCATCTTCGCGGATGTATACAAAGAAGTGTCCAGCTTCCACGAGTGTCAAATTTGCGATGGAAGAAGAAAGTGGCAACGCTTGCCACTATAGCCGATCTCAGTCGAAGCACCTTTCATGCAATGGGGTTTGGATTTCATAGAGGAAATAAATCCTCCATCCTCAGTGCAGCAGAAATGGATACTCACATCCATATACTACTTCACGAAATGTATAGAAGCGATCCCCATGAATCAAGTTACCGACGCAGTCATCATCCAATTTTTGGAGACAAATATCTTGTCGAGATTCAGATGCTCCTTCAAGATCGTAACTGACAAAGTGGCCGCATTAAAGTCCAAGGAGATGGAGAAGTTTTTTCAATATTACAATATAACCCTGGGACTTTCTACAGTGTACTACCCACAAGGAAACGGGTTAGAAGAGTCATCAAATAAAAGCCTGACCAGGATCATCAAAAGACTCCTACAAGACAATAAGAAATATTGGCATAAAAAGATTATTTATGCACTATGGGAAGAATGGGTTACCACCAAGAAGTCCATCTCAATGTTACCTTTTCATATTGTATATGGCACAAATGCAATTTTCCCTACCACACTAGGGTTTCCCGTCAGAAAGTTGTTGTAAGAGAAGGAGGTCGAGCCAAATGACATGCAGAGGAGAATAAATCAACTAGTTCACACACATAAGATGAGGGAATAGGTGTACAATCGATCACAACTCCACCGGGAGAGGATGAAGAAAACCTTTGACAATCGTTCTAAGCAAGAGGAATTTCGGCTGGGTGATCTAGTGTTGAAATGGGAAGCGAGAAATGAGGATAAAGGAAAGCATGGAAAATTCGATAATCTATAGATGGGTCCATTCAAAATCAGTGCACATTGTGGAAATAATGCTTATTTTTTGGAAGAACTAAAAAGATAGTGCATTGGTTGGGGGCCTATAAACAATAGGTTCCTTAAACATTATCTGATGAAATAAGATTTGTTTAAGTCACATGTCATTATAAATAGTCATTTTAATTTTTGTGTCGAGTTAGTATGTCAGCAGAAAATTGAAGCCTGAAGTGAAGGCCATGATTTTATGTTGAATGTAACAATCCCTCTGACCAACCTGAGGCTGGGGTATGCCACTCCAGAGCAACCACTCATGCTCTGATGCCAGTTGGTAAGATTCCCAACCATCAGGCCGGGAACATGCTACTCTAGGGAACACTTTCGTTCCCATACTATGGAACATATAGTAGCATACCCAGTAGTCAACTAAGCAATGGCACCTAAATTTACTCTTTAGACTGCATGCAACTAAAGCATTTACATACAGCAAGCTCACGGAAGATTTACATCTAAACATGACAAACAATCACTTTATGTAACATACGACTTTTATATTAAAATAATAGTAATTACCGATATGCATCATTTACAGGAAATTACCCATAAGCACACAAGCTATCATAGTCACATATGTAACATAGGCATGTAAATAACAAAACAACATAACCATATATCATACAATTGGTACTTATCTTAGAAAGACTATCACCAACTGCTTATAGACCATCCACGAACCTCCCATCCATAGACTACACTATTCATCACTCTCAACAGTGAATCACCCCTGAGCTAGGACTGAACTCCACCCAGGGTAAAGGGATTCCTATCCAGGCTAAGGCTCATGGACAATAGAAAAGACTCTATCTCAGGTGCTCACTCAACTAACAGCCTACAACCTCTCATTCCCCACATGCCTATCCCACCCAAGGAAGTGTGCTCCTACTTTGCTCAACAGTCCCTCGACTACCCCACTTCCCTTTTAGGGGTTTAGTAACAGGCCGGACTAGAAGTCGCAGAGCGATGTAGCTGCAGTTTAACACCTACAGAAATCAATCCCCATCAATTCTCTTGCTTAGAGAACTGCTCACGGGACTGACAACCTGCTTCTTCAATACCACTCCAAGATAACCAGGTACACCAACCCAAAAGGATGAGGAAACAAGCTTCTGAAAGGTGACATGGTTGTCTCAAGGATAACAGAATGTATGAGTGAAATGGTCATGAAGTCATTGACTGGATAAATGAGTGTGTTTTTTTTTGGAATCACGGTTAACTCTCTATCCAAAGAAATCAAGCTCTGTCTGCCGGTTTCCTTCCCTTTTTCCCGTTTGTAAGGTATCTCTATGAAAAAATCCCCACTGAGCTAAGTTTCCCCATGATATGAATGCATGTCCCCAACTTGACACTTGTCATATCAGAAGTTACTTTTGTCCACTTGTCCCCAACTTTAGAACTTAGGATAAACTAATTATCCATACTTTATGTTTTATGAAATATTAATATAATATTCCCTTGACTTTTGGCCCTCCCTTTCCCTAACTGGTGAATTTCAGTCCCCCATCTCTTTTATTGTGGTCGGTCTACGCGTAGTGATGTATTTTATATTAATCATGAGTCAGGTACAAAGTAGGCACTCTAGCCTTTAACATCTAGGTGCGTTGGCATAATTCTAAGACATAAGCATTCTGTCTTATAATAATGGCTCACTATCCTATAATGCATATTATATACACAAAGGTTCATTGACCTTAATATTCCATGCACTTATTTATTGCGTGTTGTATCCTCTATCTTTAAGGTTTTGCGCAGCTTAGTTACTGCGCATGGTATTCAGAAATGTGTACATTACATCCTTTTATTCTACAGTATATGCGCGTACCATGACATTAAAGGTGTATTACAAAAATGATGTCTAAACAACTCACTAGCTTAAATATACTTGGATTATATTTACATTTGGGTTCAGCCGAGGGATATTACAATCCCCTCCACTTATTTATGCACTGTCCTCAGTGCATCATGCACCCATATACAATTAAATTCTCAAAATTCTTCACAACGATGCGGGTATTCTGTCCGCATTGCATCCTCATGCTCCCAAGTAGCGTCTTCAGGTCCGTACCAGGTCGATTGGACCTTTACAATCCCTATGGCCTGATTCCGAAGTTGTTTGATTTTTCGATCCAAGATGCACACCGGATGCACTTGGAAAGCACCTTCTTGCTCCACCTGAATAATGATTAGCATTGGGTATATATTTCTTTAGAAATGATACATGGAAGACATTATGAATCTCATGCATCTCATGCAAAATTATACGTTTCAAGTCTTGGACATTTGGCACAAAAACTATGTTCTTGTGCAACAGTATTCCATCTACTCCCAACTTATAAATATCCATATTCTGAAGTATCTTACCCTGTTGTAGCATTGATACCAATTCTCTATACTACAGATATGTATTTGCAGCCTCCATAATTTTTCTTTTAACATTAGTCTGATACATGCTGATGGTTGTAGAACGTAGTTCATGCACCCTCCTACTGAGTGCATCAACCACTTTATTTTATTTCCCTTTGATATGCTTTATATCAAAGTTATATTCGCTTAGAAATTCTAACCATATTCTTTGTCTAGATTTTAGATTTGGCTGATCAAATAAATATTTCAAACCATTGTGGTCTATTCTTAGCTAAAACCTCTTTCCCATGAGTTAGTGTCTCCATTTCCTCAAGGCATGCACTATGGCTTCCAACTCCAAATCATGAGTGGCATAGTTTCTTTCATTCTCCTTCAACTTCCTTGATTCATAACATATAACAAATCCATTTTGACTGAGGACTCCACCCAATCCTTCATTACATGCATCTGTGCATACAATGAAATCTTCATTTGGGTATGCAATCCTTAGTATTGGAGCACTTGTCAATAATTGTTTCAAATGTTGGAAACTCCTTTCACAGTCCATCATCCACTGAAACTCATACCTTTCCTTTGCAAGGAAGTGATTGGGTGTGCTATCTTTGAGAATCCTCAAATGAATCTCCTGTAGTAGCCTGCAAGGCCCATGAAAGATCTAACCTCTATCACATTCTTTGGTGCTGACCATTCTCTAATGGCTTCTACCTTCTTAGGGTCCACTTCTATCCCATCTTTTGAGATGATATGCCCCAAATAATGAATTTGTTTCTGATAAAATGAGAACTTTATCAATTTGGCATACAACTGATGTTCCATTAATAATTGCAACACCATCCTCAAATTATGTTCATGCTCTTCCTATGACTTGGAATATATAAGAATGTCATCCAAAAAGACAATGACAAACTTGTCCAAATACTCTTGGAAAACACCATTCATTAAGAACATGAAAACAGCTGGTGCATTTGACAATCCAAACGGCACCACCATGAACTCATAATGACCATACCTTGTCCTGAAGGCAGTCTTTCTAATATCTTCTTCTTTAATTCTTACCTGATGGTATCCTGATTTGAGATCTATCTTTGTAAATATCCTTGCATCCTTCAATTGATCAAAGAGGTCATCGATCCTTGGTAGAGGATATTTGTTCTTAACAGACACTCTATTCAATTGTCTGAAGTCAATGCACAATCTTAACGTTCCATCATTCTTTTTCACAAACAAGACCGGGGCACCCCAAGGTGATACACTTGGGTGTATATACCCCTTCTTCAGAATTTCTTCAAGATGCATTTGCAACTCCTTCAATTCTGGTGTACTCATCATGTAAGGAGTCTTTGATTCTGGCACTGCTCTAGGCATCAAATCTATAGAGAAATCAATGTCTCTCCTTGGGGGTAGTCCAGGTACTTCCTTGAATACATCTTCAAACTCTTTCAGGACTACATAATTCTCCAAATTTGGCACCTTGTCTTTAGGTGTCTCCTCCATATGAGCTGCAAATATTTGACATCCTCTTCTATAACATTTCTTCATTTGTAATGCTGAAATTTCTCTAATGGTTATTGCCCTGGGAATTCCCTTCACTTTCCTTTGGTTCCCTTATTCATCCAAAAAAGTGAATGCTTTGTTATGACAATCCAATAGAGCATGATGTGGGTCCAACCATTCCATCCCAATTAAACATTCATATGAACCTAAGGGTAAGATGTTCAAATCTGCCCTAGTATTTAGTCCATTCATGTCTATGAGGTAGTACTTAACCATCTCATTAACTTTTCTTCTGGCTCTTGTAGCCAGTTGCACCAACCAGGATTTCCCATTCTTGCTTCTTGGTAATTCCAAACTTTCCACCATCTTTGGGTCTATATAACTATGGCTAGCTCCTAAATCAATTAAAATAGGAAGGGTTTGGTTCTTGATGATACCTTCCACTTCAATCATGTGGGGATGATACTCTTCTTGCTTGTTGTCCAGGGATGCATAAATCCTTAGCATATTTCTGCCCATGTCCTGTACTCTCTCAGCTCATTGTACATTGTGAACAACCTTACCTTTTTCGCCTCTATGAGGACAATCTCTGAACCTATGGTCTTCTTTACAAACCCAACATTGCATAGGTGTCTGTCTTGGCCCTTGACTCCCTATGTCAATCACTCTAGTTTCTTTATGCGTTTGCTACCATTATGGATTATTTATGAAGAATGGTGGCTTATCTCCCTTCTTCCTCTGATCCATATTCATTTTCTTATTGTCTTCCCAAGCCTTTTGGAACGTTGGTCTTGCTTTCAGTTGGTCATATAAGCATTTAGCTCTCCTTATGGTCTCTTCTAATGTCTCAGGATCATCATATTGTATTTTGTCACTAATGAACGATGAAAATCCACTTAAGTACCATTGAATCCTGACTATATCATCCTTAATGAAAGAGACATACTTCAACAGTTCCAGAAACCTTCTCTCATATTCATCTATGGTCATACTTCCAAGCTTAAGTTCAAAGAACTCTTTCATTTTCTTGTCATAGTATCTCTTGGTCAAGTATTTCTTCTCAAAATACTTCTTGAATTCTCTCCAAGTAACACTTTTCTCTACAATGTGTTGTACTTGCACAAGTTGGTCCCACCACATGGAGGCGTTTCCTTTGAGTTGATATATAGTGATTCTACCTTCATCATGGGAAGAATAATTATGCAATTGAAAATACTTCCTCATGCCTAGCAACCATGTTTCGACATCTTCATCCTTCTTGTGCTCACCATCAAATGTAGGAGGTTTTATTTTTTTCATTTATCCTCGTAGTTCATCCATCCCATATCTCTTATACCTTCTGACAGGGGATACACTTGAGTTGTTTCCTACTCTCTTATGGGAATGCCTATGGGGATGATGGTGATGTCTACTAGAACTTTTTACTCCTCCCTTCTCCTCTGAAGATTTGTGACTCTCAGATCTACTTGAGTTACTCTCCTTAACCAATTTCTTCTCTATTCTGTTCAAACCTTCCAATAGCTTCATGTTGAAGTCATCCTGCTACTCATTGCCTTTCATAAGCCTTTGATTATCATCTTTAAGGCTTTGGACATCCTTCTACAAATTCTTAATGGTATCATCGATATTCCTATCTTCATTCCTTTGTTCTCCATGTCCGTTGGCATTTGTTCCTTCCATGCCCAAATGGACATCCATCCCTCTGCTCTTTTCTGGATGACTGTAATTCCCCTATGCCTCTTCCATTCCTATGGAATCTGCACTGGTCTGACCTAACTAAGTTGTTGTTAGTTTTGCAAAACGTGCAGCCATCGAAACTAATCAAACTAAGAAATCAACAGTTCATGACAATATGCACCATTTCGATTCAACATACACATCATCATTATCACTCCTAGTTTTTTGGTGTTATCACCACAACAATTCTAGATAAGACCCAAGTCTTGAGAATGCTGACGTGCAGTGCCTTTCGAGATACACTTGCGCAAGAAGGTGGTTTTGTCGAAACCACTTTCGCCAAGACGCGGTATTACGTGTCTCAACATGTCAAATCCACCACTCGTGGAGCAGGTGATGGCTAGTCATATCACCCTATTTCATTCGTTCGGTACTTCACAGCCATGTGACGTCAGCTAAACGTCACCATGTAACGAACTCAAAATATAATCATTCGAAATGGATTGTCCAAGCATGGAAACCCAACACTCCTTGTACGTAATGTGTGTGCGCTTCATAAATGGAGTTCTATAATTACCACTCCCCAAGTATGAAGATATATGTGTATCCATAACCATATTAATCTTCAACTGCTCGACTTCCTGCTCTCTATAAAGACACATTTCAGTATCCCCAACATGAGATACATGGACAAAGCTAAGTCGAGTGATACTGGTTATTCGAGAAACATTCTAGGCTTTCCTGCGAATAAGGAGGAAAGGGTCCTTACGCACCTTCTAGTAACTAAGTTCCACAAAGAGTCCATTATAGACTTGCGATTGGTAGTCATATTGAATCCAACTATAAAGGATTTAGTCATCAACAAGCCAACCGCTAAGAAGAAAATGAGTAAGTGGCATAAGAAGGAGGAATCTACGGTTGAAGCGACTGAAAGTGTTGGAAAAAATCAACCAGTCTGGTTACACTCTTCTTTAAAGGCAGAGATCGCTAAGTTGAAGGAAGTCTTCAACTAAGATAAGCATGTCTCAGGGAATTTTGAATATCCGGTAGCGGAGTTAAAGATTACAAGAGATGATAGGCCTGTTCTTCAATGACCTTTTTTACAACAAGCTAACTGCTATCATCACCCTTTTGTAATTTTGTGATTAATATGATTATATAAATACAGAAACAGATTTTAGACTGTTTTATTACAATTGCTATCTGGTGATGTTATGACTCTTGTTTTATTTTATAATAATTTTTTCTTGTAATCTTGTATTTTATTTTCATCTGTCTAAATCAGAAGAAATTAAATTCGAAAATAATGCTTCAATGTGGTTATGTGTTTATTTTTATTTTATTATTATGCAATTTAAACTTAGACTCCTCGCCTTCCAAGTGAATTCACATGCATTAACTTGACCTATTCATTTATATTATCATGCATAGCAATATTACAAGGTAAACACTTCTCCGCGCACCTAAATCTACTGTGCATTTCTTCTTCGTCGTACCGACTACTTATGCGCACTATTCTGGCGTTGTGCGCCAATATCCACTGCACACAGTTTTGATACTGTGCACCGATATTACACATGAATTTTCGTCCTATGCATGCACCATGTCAAGTTTAACATATTCCTTCACGCTCAAATATCTATGCACACTACTGAATACACTGTTGCGAAACAACTTATACTCGTACTTATGCATGTACCAACAAAACTCCTCTGCGTTAAGCAATACTTGCGCACCCCATGTGTACCTTACTATGTGTGTTCTTATCGTGCAAGGATAATTTCATCACGTGCATATACACATAATAATCTTTTGAGCAGCGCCACAATTTACCGTGCACACTGGCATGCCATGGTTTCCTGCATGGTGCCAAATTTACCATGCGTTCCAGTACACCAACCTTTTCCAAGGGCACTCTATGACTCTAATTGTGGTCACTTTGAAGTTACGTTTCTATGAATATTCACTTTGATTGCACCCTTTTGGTCCATCCAAGCTCGGTGTTGAACTAAGGCTCTGATACCATACTGTAACGATCCCCCCGATCAACTTGAGGTCGGGGTACGCCACTCCAGAGAAACCACTCATGCTCTGATGCTAGTTGGTAACATTCCCAGCCATCATGCCAGAAACATGCTACTCTAGGGAACACTTTCATTCCCATGCTGTGGAACATACAGTAGCATACCCAGTAGTCAACTAAGCAATGCCACCTAAATTTACTCTTTAGACTGCATGCAACTAAAACATATACATACAACACGCTTGCGAAAGATTTACACATAANTCTCTGTAACATACAAATTTTATATTAAAATAACAGTAATTACCGATATGCATCATTTACAGGAAATTACCCATAAGCACACAAGCTATCATAGTCACATATGTAACATAGACATGTAAATAACAAAACATCATATCCATATATCATACAATTGGTACTTATCTTAGAAAGACTATCACCAACTGCTTATAGACCATCCACAAACCTCCTATCCATAGACTACACTATTCATCACTCTCAACAGTGAATCACTCCCGAGCTGGGAGTGAACTCCACCCAGGGTAAAGGGATTCCTATCTAGGCTAAGGCTCATGGACAATAGGAAAGACTCTGTCTCAGGTGCTCACTCAACTAATAGCCTACAACCTCTCATTCCCCACATACCTGTCCCACCCAAGGAAGTGTGCTGCTTCTCTGCTCAACAGTCCCTCGGCTGCCCCACTTCCCTTCTAGGGCTTCAGCAATAGGATGAATCGAAAGTCTCCAATCATTGTAGCTGTAGTTTAGAACCTATGAAAATCAATCCCCAGTAATTCTCTCACTCAGAGAACTGCTCATGGGCCTAAAAACCTGCTTCTTCAATCCTACTCCAAGATAACCAGGTACACCAACCCAAAAGGATGAGGAAACAGGCTTCCGAAAGGTCACATGGTTGTCTCAAGGATAACAAAATATATGAGTGAAATGGTCATGGAGTCATTGACTGGATAACTGAGTGTGTTTTTTTTTGGAATCACTATGAAATCTACGTCCAAAGAAATCAATCTCTGCCTATTGGTTTCCCCTCCTTTTTCCTGTTCGTAAGGTATCTCTGTGAAAAAAATCCCCACTGAGCTATGTTTCCCCACGATATGAATGCATGTCCCCAACTTGACACTTGTCATATCGGAAGTTACTTTTATCCACTTGTCCCCAACTTTAGAACTTAGGATAAACTAATTATCCATACTTGATGTTTTAGAAAATATTAATATAATATTACCTTGAATTTTGGCCCTCCCTTTCCCTAACTAGTGAAGTTCAGTTCCCCATCTCTTTTATCATGGTCGATCTGTGCACAGTGATGTATTATATATTAATCATGAGTCAGGTACAAAGTAGGAGCTCTAGCCTTTAACATCTAGGCGCGCTGGCCTAATTCCAAGACATAAGCATTCTGGATTATAATACTGGATCAACAGCCTATAATGCATATTATATACACAAAGGTTCACTGACCTTAATATTTCACGCACTTAGTTATTGCGCATTGTATCCTCTGTATTTAAGGTTGCGCACACCTTCGTTACTACGCGCGGTATTCAAAAATGTGTACATTACATATTTTTACTGCGCAATATATGCGGGCACCATGCCATGAAAGGTGTATTAAAAAAATGATGTCTAAACATATCACTAGCTTAAATATACTTGGATTATATTTACATTTGGGTTCGGCCAAGGGATATTACATTGAATCTTTTAGAAACTGCGTTGATAGGTTTAGGTTGTGTTTTGTCTTTAATATTTCAGTGTCTGAAAGTCAAATAATTCCTAATGGTCAAGCACTTGGTCTACTATTCTTTGCTACTTCACAGGGAGGATAGCATCCCTGTTGGAGCCAGCTGTTAGCGTCGCCATTTTTCCCTTCAATTAGAGTTAGTTTTCGTTGAGTTATGGCCCGTGTGTCAAACCATGTGAGGTTAGGTATGTAACAACAAAGGGGTCGAAGTCAGCAGGTGGAAAGTTGTCCCTTGGAGTCGGGAAGCAATTTCAGAGTCCAAACATGAGTAAATAAGCATGAATCTATTCCCAAAGAGTCGGGTCCTATTAGAAAGGGAGTTTCTATGTGCCCCAAATCTAGGAAATTTGTTAATAGAAGTCGTATCAACAAGTGAAGTAACTATTATCGGCTCATTATGAGGGTTGGAAGAATGAAAAATTACAGTGTTCATATCATGTATGATCTGCATCCCTTATCAACTATACTTTACACCTGTGGATGTGTTATGGAAAATCTGCAGTTCGTTCCGAGACATCTAGTTTCCATGAATTCAGTGTTCCTTGGCAAGTTTCCTCCTCCTGCTACTTTGTTATAAATTCCAGATGATCTGCATGCATTCTATTCACAAATCGGGTTTATTCATTGTTTTTAATCTCTTTCTGCAAGCCTAGGTTGATCATTTTTTCCACCTTGGTTCCTTTTCAGCTGAAGAAGGCACAACTCATTGTTGTCGAAATTTACCAAGAAAATAGGGAACTGAGACAACAATTAGCAGCAAAGACCCTTGAAATGTTAGCATCGCAAGGTCATGAAGAAAATGTGACATGGCTCAAAATACAACTCAGAAAGACACATGATACAATCATACAACTGCATGAAACACAGAGGCTGTCAGAAGAAAGGAATGTGAATCATTTCAAAGAATGTGAAGCGGTCGAAGAAAAAGTCCGCGCAACTCTTGCCAGCACACAAAAGAAGCATGATTAACTTAGTTCATTCTTGTATCATCACGAAGAGCACATTTGTTGATAGCTTTGAAGGAGGCATCACCCTTAAACTGATTTTCCATTTTGGTAATGGTCACGACAGTCTGAAGCTACTCGCTATGCACGCACCCCAGCGAATCAACGAGTGACAGAAATCAAGGTTGTTACAATAGATGGAAGAAGCCTGTCAGAATAATTGATTGTTCAGATATCTCATTGAAGGAAGGCTTTGACACATCACTCTCCTGATCATGAGACCTCACTGATAAATGAATTCCCATGGAAGAATACAAGCAGTAATGATGCGACTAGATGTAGTTGTTTTCTATTTTTGGAAAGGCGCCATGTGAAGATTCATTTAGTGTAGAAGAGAGAGTTTTCTAAATTATAGGAACAATAGATAGCGAGCATGGAAACCCAACCGACACCCTTGCATATATATTTTATCTTTTCAATGTAAGCCAGGTTGGCTGGAAAAACTAGTATAGACAGTGTCTACTAAATGTAGTTTGAGTTTGATCAAAATTTAATGCAAAACTCCTGAAGCTTTGATGAAAAGATTATAATTGTAGCAATTGGATGTATTTTTTCCTCTCTTTGTGTATGAACTTCCTATATTATTTATTCATATCTATTTCTTTCTAAATAGGAACGTATTTTCAAACCTGGGATTCACTGCGCAGTGCCCTGGGATTCACACCATTTAGAAAAACCGTTTTCGTCTAAGTTAACTCTAAATTCATCCTCAGCAGTGCTCCGAGTTTCTTTCTGTGATTTCCCCCCCGCCTCACACAACGATTTTTCACTAAAGATTGTTGCTCTCTTAGCCTTTATCCTATCAAGTTTAGTCACCGAGTCATTTTTTTATATTTTTTTCTTGAACCAACTCCATAGCCCAAGGTATTACTCTCTTGTTTCAATATAACCAGAGCTTATTATTTCAAAGGTGTTAAATCTAGCCAACATTTTTAAATCCATATCCCATGCTGAGACAGTGTCTCCCGAGAGATCCCTCTGTTGCACCTCTTTAGTCACCTAAATAAGAAAAACAAATGTGCTTACAAGATTAGTTGGGTTATCTAAGAAAGACAATAGTAAAGGAAAGGGTTATAAAAATAAACATAAAAGACTAAGCTAAGAACTAAACAAGGAAAGGAAAAAACAATTAAACTATTGTGCATAGAGACATACGAACAAGAAACAAACAAGACTCATGTCACCAATGGAAAGGATTGTATTAGTGAAATGAAAACACCAAAGAGAAAGGGGACTTTGGGTCCCTTCTTCCTCCAAGGGAGGGCTCTTGGTCCCCCAAGATTGAGCTCTTTTTACAACTTGAAAACTTGAAAGAAATGGTGAAAAAATCCCAAGATAACCCACTCAAAAGGTGATGTGGATTGCCCAAATGGAATGGTGCTAGTATTCTCTTAATGAGAAAAGAGGTTTCCCCAAGAGAATAGCAGCAGCATAACCTTGCAAATGAATTCCTTGAAGATGTAGTGCACCCATGGCCTTGTTTTATAGCACCACTTTGAGGTATTATGCAACCAACATTTAGTGTGAAAAAGGGTTGTTTAGGGCACCTTTAGGTATTTGACTAGCCACACAGCTGGATCCAGCCGAGATTTGGATGTCAAATCGACTTGGAAGATGAACCAGAAGTGGGTGGGAGGCCGACCAACATCATAAATGCGTCGTTCTCAGGTGTGCATCGATTTTAGCATCCACAGTCGCGCATCGTGCGCATGTGTGTTTTTCTTGCGTTTCTTGATGGCTCATGTGCACGTGCACCTTGTATAGTCATAGCGCATCCTGATTTTATAACTGGTTGTATAGTTTTGGACCTTTTGGAAATGATTTTTTGGTAATTTTGGTCCATGGGTGAACTAATCGTTGTTTGAAGATGTTGGATTCCTATAACCATTTGTGAATGAAATTTCATTGATAACAGATACCTCCTTATGGATGAGGTTAGGAGCATATGTATAGTCAAAATTCATGAATGTTTCTTCTACTGAGAGTACCGTTGTAAGAAAGGGTGATAGCGAGAGTATCAAGAGTGACCTATTGGAGGGAGAAGGGAACCTATAAGTCCCAACCTTTTGCAAGGTGTGGAAAATAAATTGTGTACAAACGAGGCAGGCATGCCCCATGCTTATGTCATGTAACTCAAAAACAAAAGGGTGTTGTACAGTAACTGAAACTGTGTGTTGATGTAGACAACTGCAGTGCCCTCGGGGGCAGTTTTGATAAAGGCAAAGGACAATTCTGATGAGAAACAATGCTCTGAACAATAGGTAATGATGCCTGTAAGAAGTATCATGGGCTCGGTGGGCATTAACAGCCCGAAAAAGTTCAGAGATCTTCAGAAAATATAGAAAACAACTGCAATAGTCGCAAAGTAAGACCCACTATAACATGAGAAAGTGTTGAAGTTGAATGTTATGGGGATCAACGAAACTAGAGAGAAATGATGGTTCTCCCTGTGCCGTCTGAGAGTCCTCATTATAAAGGTAATGAGAGTCAAGATACTGTCGCCCTTCTGGAAACTGTGCGGATGTCAACGAAAAGGGAGAAAGAACTCCAAGAAGCAAAGGGATTTGTGAAATCCACTAGGTGAGGTCAGGAATTGAGGAGGTACATGGACGAGCCAAGATGCATGGAAACTCAAGACTGCTCTTGGTTGGGAATATATGCGAAGTATAAGTGGTTGCAACCATTCAAATAGGTCGAGTTTCAGGGGGACAACGAGACATGGGATCAGTTGTGCTAGGGGCGGGACAAAGTGAACAAACTCAGAGAGTAGAGGTAGGTGGTCTGTGGGATACTTGAAGTTTATGGACGATGTCAACAAGATTAGGTGATAAGGAATGCCCCAACCAAGGGTGACATGGGCTTTGTTTGTCAAAAGGGAAGAAGGTCACCAAAGGTGACGAGAAAAAGCTATGTAAGATGCTGGAAACAAAGGATTAATTACAAAAATAATTAAAAAATCAGTGGGAATAATAAAGTAGATACAAAAATGGGTGCTCCAGTGTAATATGGCTTGGCCTAAGGATGGCGCAAGTTGGTAAAAAAAAACAAGTGGAGGGTTGGGGCCCCATAGGTGGGTTTCTGTAATAGGGAAATGTATGGAGGGAAATATAAAGATGAGAAAAATGGTGGTGGATAAAATGGATGGTAAATGATGCTATGGGAGTGCAGTTAAAATAAAATCATGAAGAAGTTCCCTGAGAGTCCATTGGGTAGGCTAGCAAAATGAGGAGAAGGAGTATGTGGTTAATTCACGACATGAGGTAAGACTATCGGGACTCCCATCCCTAAAGGTTGAAACAACGTGAGTGTAAAATTTCCAACGGGGGATATGAATGGAACAAATCATGTGGGGGAGAGTGCTAATGGGTGACAGTACCCAAAATGCAGTGGAGGTGACAGTACTGCAGAGCCAGATATAGGGACCCTAAAGGCAA
>JASDQU010238739.1:5089-16919 GCA_032191745.1 Picea mariana
TCCTATCGAATTAGGGACTCAAGAGAGGGGGCTTACACCTTAGCCCATTCGCATTTCATGTTTTGGTGATTGCTCAGAGTTGTGGCATTGCACTCAGATTGTCGAACTCACGAGACCCGAAATCATTGGGGTCTTGGACATGGGGTTTAGTTAACCCTTGTTGTGGTCTAGTGAAGATCCTCCATAGATCTCAGGCCTTAGGGTAGGGGGTCTGCGCCAATTTTGGTATCAGATCCCAGAACAAATTCTTTGCTTTATGTAGAAGAGAGAAAAGAGGAATTTTATAGCCATGCCACTGAGAAGAAAAGAGAGGCCAATACCTGATCCAGCAGTGGCAAGGGAGATGCATGAGTTATGTGACAGGCTTGATTCTATGGAGATAACATAGAGGCGAACAGCTGATGCTGGAGATATCAACGAAGCTGAAAGTGAGAATGAAGCTGGAAACAAAGGATAAGAAATTGTAGTCGAATATGCTGCAGAAGAACGCTTATTCAAAGATGTTGTAAGGATAGGTGCCAGGGAAAAAATGGACATTCCAATGTACGAAGGAAACTTAGACATTTAAGAGATTCTAGATTGGATTAGGGATCTAGACAAATACTTTGACTATGAGGATGTTGAAGAAGACAAAAAAGTTAAACATGTCGTTACCAGACTTAAAGGGCATGCAACACTATGGTGGGATGAACTGTAGGTTGATAGGCATTGCAAGGGCAAGCAAAAAATCAAGAGTTGGGATAGAATGGTTGCAAAAATGAAAGCCAAATTCATACTTAGGGATTATCAAATCAATCTATTTTGGAGGATGCAAAATTTGAGGTAGAAGCTGATGACGGTTAAAGAATACACCAAAGAGTTCTACAGGATAAACATTAGAGCAGGTCATCAAGAAATTGATGATGAGAAAGTTGCTAGGTATATGAATGTTCTACGATATGATATTCAGGACGAGATGAGCATGGTAACCATTCGAGCCATAGAATATGCTTATCAGTTGGCTCTAGAAGCTGAAGAGAAGATGAGCTGAAATCAAGGTCAAAGAGGTCGAGGCAGAAGTCAAAGTAGAGGCAAGACAATTACCTAAGACAGAAATCAGAATCCTAAAGAAGAGGGGAAGAAACCACAAACTCAGTCTAAGAGAGGAGGAAGCTCATAGGGGAGGCAGTACGCTGATAGAAATACTTTTCCTCGAGCCAGAGGAAGAGGAAGAGGCAGAGGAGGTGAAGTGAAATGCTTTGTCTATTGAAATATCAGACATAAATTCTATGAGTGTCCAAATAGGAAGAAAGGTGGTGAAACTCACATTGCTGAAGCTCAAGGACAAAATGTTAAGGAAGAAGACGTTGAGGGCGAAAGATCTTTGATGATGAGGAAAGTTCTCTTGAATCTAGAGAAGGATCCAGAGAACAAATCCCAAAGAAACAATATGTTTCAGACTACTTACAAGACCAAAGATAGGGTATGCAAGGTCATTGTGGAAAACGGTAGTAAAAGAAATATTGTATCTATGGAAATGGTAGAAAAGATGGAGATGGAGACTGTTGCACATCCAAGCCTGTATAAAGTCTTGTGGCTACAAAAAGGACATCAAGTAAATGTAACTAAACAATTTTTAGTTGAATTTAAAATAGGGGGATATAAAGATGAGATTTTGTGTGATTTCATTCCCATGGATGTTTGTCATATATTGTTGGGTAGACCATGAAAATATGACAGAAATGTGGTGCATGATGGGAAAAATAACACATACACTCTGGAAAAAAATGGTAGAATGCACATGTTGCTACCTATTAAGGATAAAGAAGTGGTACCAGAGGTGAACAACGTCATAATTTTCATGAGTGAAGGAAATTCTTAAGGAGGTTAATAAGACGGACGACAGACATATTATTGTGGTTAGGAAGCCCAAAATTGTTTTGACCAGTACAGAAATAGATGATTTTCTAGAAGAAATACAGGAGTTGCTGCAAGAATTTGATGATATAATAGTGGACGAACTACCCTATTCGTTTCCACCTATGAGGAGTATAATTCATCACATTGATCTTATACCTAGAACCAGTTTATTGAACAAAGCAGTGTATCGGTTGACGTTGCAGGAAAATGAAGAAGTTAAAAGACAGGTCCAGGATTTGATGGAAAAAGGATTGATTCAGAAGAGCTTGAGTCCATGCATTGTTCCGATAGTTCTCAGCACAAAGAAAGATGGTGGATGGAGATTGTGTACTAACTCAAGGGTGATCAATAATATTACCATTATATATAGGTTCCCTTTGCCAAGGATGGGCGACTTGATGGATTTCTTGAGCGGACAAAAATATTTTTCAAAGATTGATTTGAAAATAGGATACCATCAAATTAGAATGAGGGAAGGTGATGAATGGAAGACATCATTCAAAACCAATGAGGGGTTATACGAATGGCTTGTCATGTCATTTGGCTTGACGAATGCACCGAGAAACTTCATGAGGTTAATGAACGAGGTTCTAAATTACTTCATTGGAAAATCTGTGATTGTATATCTTGATGATATACTAATCTTCAGCAAAACTAAAGCATAACACTTGAAGCATTTAGCTGTCGTGATGATGATATTGCAACAAGAGAAATTACTGATCAATATGAAGAAATCGTCATTTATGAGGAAATAACTCATTTATTTGGGTTTTGTTATCTTTGCAAATGAATTGAAAATGGATCCAGAGAAGATAAAGGCGATTAAGGATTGGCCATCGCCGAAGAGCATATTCAAATTTCGAAGCTTCCATGGGTTGGCTAGCTTCTACAGGGAATTCATCTGAAACTTCAGTGGAATTAGTGCATCGATGATGGATATGGTGAAGAACCGGCATAAATATTTTCATTGGATAGACGAAGCGAAGAAGAGCTTCAACCTGTTGAAAAAGGAAGATCATTGAGAAACCGATTCTGGTTTTTCTTGATTTTAGCAAGACATTCTAGGTCAGGTGTGACACAAGTGGAATTTCCATTGGAGCGGTCTTGACTCAAGACAACAGGTTGATCATGTATTTCATTGAAAAATTGAATGAAGCAAATATCAAGTACTCCATGTATGACAAAGAATTCTACGCAATCATACAAACCTTCAAGAAATGGAGGCACTATTTGGTTCTTAAAGAGTTCATTTTGTACAACGATAATTACACTTTGCAATTCGTGACTCGACAGGAGAAGTTGAACCAAAAAACATGCTAAGTGGGTTGAGTTCATGTAGAATTTTACTTTTGCAATTAAGCGTATTTCTAGAACTGCTAACAAATTTGTTGACGCTTTGACCAGGAAATGTTTTCTTATGTAGGAATTTAGAGTCAAGACTTTGGGTTTTTATAACCTCAAAGAATTGTACCAGGATGATCCAATTCTCAGGGATAAAATCCAATGGACCGAATACATGATCCAAGATGGATTATTGTTAAAAGGGAATCAACTATGTATTCTGAAATGCTCCATGAGGGAGAATCTGCTAAAGGAGAAGCACAGTGGAGGATTGTCCGGACACTTCATTCATGACAAAATTTTCTCAAAGTTGAATGGCTCATATTACTGGCTGGGGATGAGAACGGATGTGAAGAAATTTGTGGATAGATTAATAATTTTCCAACACACAAAGGGAAAGAGGCAGAACACAGGGTTATACCATCCCGTACCCATACCTAAAAGGACATGGGATGTAGTGAGAATGGATTTCATATTACGACTGCCAAGGACACAGAGGGGATATGATTCAATCTTTGTAGTGGTGGACAGTTTTTAAAATATGGCACATTTCATACCATGCCATAAAACCAACGACGCAACTCATATTGAGAACCTGCTTTTCAAGGAAGTCGTCAGAATTCACAGCTTGCCAAAGAGTATTGTTTTTGATCGAGATACCAAGTTCGTGGGACATTTCTGGAGGACCTTATGGAAGAAGCTAGGGACGAACTTATCTTTTATCTCAGCATATCATCTTCAGATGGATGGAGAGACAGAGGTCGTGAACAGGAGCTTCAGAGATTTGTTAAAAAGCTTAGTGACTGAACACCACAGTCAATGGGATCACATTCTTCCACTGGTAGAATTAGCTTACAATGATTCACTCAATAGAAGCATAGCGTAGAGTCCATTCCAGATTGTATATGGAATGCAACCAAGGGGAGTTTCTGAGTTGAAAGATTCAAAATAAGATGAATTCAAGAGTGCTAGTGCAAAGGACTTTGCATAAGGAATGAAAGAGATTCATAGTAGAATTAGGGAGTGGTTGCATAGTTCAAGTCAAGAGTACAAGCGTAGAGCAGATCAACATGGGAAAGAACTTCAATTTTAAGTCGATGATTTGATTCTTGTGCATTTGAGAAAAGAAAGATTCCCAAGGGGAGCGTATAACAAGATTAAGATGAAAATGATTGGAACATGCAAGGTCATAAGGAAATTTGGGGCAAATGCATATGAGATTGAATTACTTGATGGGTTTGGATTCCCATCAATATTCAATGTCGCATATTTGTACCCTTACAAAGCTGAAGAAGCAGGAGCAGAAGATGAACAAGAAAATATTTAATGGACAAAAAAAATGCCTGTAGCTAAAAAGCCATAGATGGAAAGCATAATTGACAAGAGGATTAGCAAGAAGACCAGGAGAAAAGAGTATTTTGAATACATGATCAAGTGGAAAGGACATCCAATTGAAGATGCCATCTAGAAGAATGAAGCATAAATTCAAAGGCATGGCTAGACCTTGCAAGATCTCATGAACAAGAGTTCATGAAAATTTTCAAGCGAGGGAGTATGATGCAGGAGCATTGTATAAAACCAAAGTGCATGCCCAAAACCAAGGAGACAGTTGGATGTGTAGATGCAATTAAATATATTTTTTTAAAAACGTTGTGAATTTCAAATCTGAAACATTAATGTAATGGATGGGAGGAAAGTGGAGTTGCATTTATGCCTTGAAAATCCAAACTGAATTTGGAGAATATGTTCCTATCCGCTGAATGTAATAGGCATTTATGTGTGTTTAATGCAAGTAGGTAGATTTAAATGATAGATTAGATATTTGTATCATTGTAACAACATAATTTAGAATTCGTAAGTTGTAGAAGTGCAGAGGAGAATAGAATAACACATAGGATTTGTATGCATTTAGTTGTTATTTTCCATGTACAGGACCACTGGAATTAATAGAAGAAAGCTTTGATTCCAAATCTATGTGTGTGTTATGGTTGTTGGAACCACCTGTTAAATGGTATGTTACGGGCTTGTTTTCATTCTCTGTATGCATTTTCGTTCAATGCTATGTGTGTGTGCAGGCTCTAGAATTCTATGTTGAATGTTTGAATTCTGGATAAGGGGAGAATAAGTTTCAGTTGTCTCTCTTTCTGAGAATTCTTACAAAGAGTGCAGTGGAGGGTTTGCAAGGACTATGTCGACCAGGTTATGGGTTTCATCTCATAAATCTTAGGAAGTATACAATTGTGTCTTTAAAGGAAGCAGTGCTAGCAAGGCACAGATCCATGCAAGGTGTTCACAGGTTGGGTGAGTTCTTGGATTTTACAAACCCAAGAGGAAGATTGAAATACTATTGTTGTAGAGAGTGTAGAGTTGAAGGCCCAAAATAACCAAAGGTTATTTGAAATTTGTGGCAAGGAGTGCGAGAAGAGACCCTTTTGGAAGCCTTGAATTCGCAAGTGAAATCTCATAAGGGATAGAAACTTTGAAGTGTTCAAAGGGACACAGAGTTCGAAATCGTCTTGTGGGAGTTAAGTTCAGGAGGGAGGAAATCACGTCATTTGGCAAGAAGTCCTTATGCAATTGAAAATAGAGGGTCGAGTATCTTCAAGGAGAAGTGTCAAAGTTTTGTGGGCCATTGGATCTGATATACCAGCGGAGGGATTAAGATTGAGTGTCTGTCAACACCCATAAGCTCAGAAGGAACCCATCACCTAGGAGCCGAGGATCAACTGGAGTCGTTGATCATGTTTTATTCGAGCCGTCAGATTTCCTCAAGGTTTCGAGGTTCGTGGGTTTGGAAATCATACCAATTCCTGGGTCATTCCAAGTCCCAAGTCGTGAGGTGTATAAGGTAGGAAATCTAGGTCATTAGATATCAATAGTAGGAGAACCATTGGATCAACCCCCCACGTCATATCGCATATTAGGGTTTCAAGGTGTATAACCTTTGTTGTAATCACAGAGGTTACGAAATGTCCAATGCTGAAGTCACGCGCGACGGGTGGCACTGACGTAGTGTGCATAAAAGGTGAAAGCAAGCGACAATTGGCATGAACACGTAGCTTGGGAGGAGTCAACACTCTGTTGACTTATCACGTTTCAGTGATTCATAAGGGAAGAGCATGAGATATCAACACTCCGACTCGCGAAGTTGCGAGTTGCGAAAGGAGCTTACATTTATGCATGGGTGTGGTTCTATCGGAGTAGGGAATGAAGGGAGGGGGCTTACACCTTAGCCCATTCACATTTCTCATTTCGGTGATTTCTGAGAGTTGTGGCATTGCACTCAGATTATCCAAATCACGAGACCCAAACTCATTGGGGTCTTGGATAAGGGGTTTAATTAACCCTTGGTGTGGTCTAGTGAAGATCCTACACAGATCTCAGGCCTGAGGGAAGGGCATCTACACCACAAAGGATCAATGTGTTGTCATTGATATATGATGCATAGTTGGATTGATGTAAAAATGAATCATTCTTATCTTATCAGGGTTGATAAAGAGTACAAATGGGTGAAATCCAAATCTATCCCCTTATGGCGAAAGCCCTCATGGGAAGACGCCTTGTAGTTGAGTTATCCTCGAAGTGTGGTTGGAGAACCCATGCGTAATTGTGGAATAATGAGATATATATCAGTGAATTTTTCATTGAAACTATCCTAGATGGATAGTGATTTTCATGCCATTTCTAGTGGTATGTGGAACGTTAGATAACTCCTCACGGTTTGAGAGTTATGTCCTTATGAAGTTGGAGGACCCTCATATGTTGGCTAGAAGCCCTAAAAGGTAAAAAAATTCAAAGTGCTCACAAAGAAGAAATTATTTAAATAATAAATTGAAGTGACAAAGTCAAGGAGGATTATTTAAATAATAAAGTAAATGGAGAAATTTCTAATTATGGAAATTAGTTATGAGAAGGTTAACCCTAAAATGAAGAAAGTGGGTTAAGTGGTCAAGTGGCTATTGATATATGGACAAGCGACAAATTGGGAAAGGTTGGACAAAGTGGCCATGTGGACAAAGTGGCATAGAATATGCTTCTAAGGAAGCTACTTGGAGAGTATAAATAAGAGGCAAGGGTTCTCTTGTAAATACATCTCTTGGGAACATATGGAAGATCTATTCTAAGAGACAGAGTGTCTGGAAGATCCCATGGATGCATCAAAGTTTCTGTAAGTATGAGATGTTGACGATGAAAGTTTTGAAAGTTCAAAAACCCTAGTCTTTGAAGGAGTATGTGAGTAGAAATGGGCCAGAGAGCATACATATGTGGGCTGCACTAAGCCAGAGCACGTACACACATGGGATGAAGGAGGAGAGAGCGCATACAGTTGGATGAAGTCATGAAGACTTGAGTGTGAGTTGATTCCAGGTTCTTGAAGTCTGAAGCAAGTTCCATATTTTCATTCTATGGGGTAAGATCTGCAATAAAAGTTTTGGTATGGTTACATGGTTGTCTTTATGGATAATCTTGCTTATTGTATGGTGAATGCTTAAGGAATTGTTGGTACGGTTGTGGTGATATGGTTATGTTGATTGATTGATAGAGTGAAAAACACTCTTATGTTTTAGTACTGATATGGTTTCCATAGTATATTGGTTATTTATGTTTGCGTAGCATTCATATTGTATGGCTGAGGAGCATGAGTAATTTATTGGAGAGTTTGGAGGTCTTGAGATTGGTTATGGTACAGATTGGACAGTGAAAGATAGAAGTGAATGTGACTGAAGGTTGCATAGGATCTGCATTTTTCATTGAGATAAAACCCTAATTGTTCAGAAGGAATACATAGGTTGTAGGTTCTAGTATAGACAGGAGTATAGACAGGCTATGCACATATGCGAGTTGTACTGTTGGTAGGGTACGTACATACACGTGTTGCACTACTGACAGATCGTGTACATATTGACATATTGGTATCTATTGAGGATTGATTCCTCTTCTCAGTTGGTGTTGAGTTGTGTAAGTTGACTCTTGCATATCAGATTTGGTTCTCTTGTGGAGTTGTAACTCTATTTAGTTTATGCTGATAACACAAGGATTGTAGTCCATAATAAAAAGGAAATTGTACATACATCTTGTGTTATTTGTGTTTCTTGTGGTGATGACTTACTGATGATATATGTTGTTGTTACATGTTGTTGATATATGTTAACATTTAACTGGTTATAAATAACAGTAAGTAAATGATAAATAAATGGTGATTGCTAACTAAGGAATTTTGTGAAGGGAAGTTTGAAAAAGGGCCCTACACTGAGTCACCCCCCCTCTGAGTGTGGTTTGTGTGTCCAACAATAAACTCACGTGGTGAGAATATATTTGGAAACATTGTTGGGTACCTCTTCAATGTAAATCAAAGCACTTGTTTTGAACTACTCTGATTGACATCAGAGCACTTACTATTAACTCCTCTGWTCAYGTGGCATAGTTCATCCCATCTCCCTCRATGAGCTTGTTCTAAAGTCTTTGATMATTTATGYATGTTGGTTTTTATAAGTTTGTTAAGGGATTTAAAAGGAAGGGGGAAGTATTTAATGTGTCTTAACATKGAAAGGTATGGAGCACATGGGTCGCGTTTCCCCCAACTCCACCTCATTTATAGTATATTAAATGATTCCTCACATGCTCCTAAGCCAACATATGTATTATTTATTTTCTTGACCTATTGATTTGACATTTTCATAGATGTTAAATATTATTTTAATTCAAACCATGTAACTGAAATGCATTAAGGTTATTTGAAGCTTAAATTTAAATAAATTTAAATTAAATGATTTTAAATTGAAATAAATGTAGTTCAATGAAATTTGTTTGTGCATGGGCGTGAAATGGAGAATACTAACCAGTCACTTTGTTGAAAGAGGTTTTTAAGTTTCTTGTCTCATAAATTACTCATACAACATCCATTATAAGTACATCTTTTTGCAATGGAAAGAGTATGGGGTGATGCTTGTAGAAAAATAATTTAACATGGCATTTGAACATTGGATTGCTGTCATGGATGATAGAGATGGCTAGGGTATAAATCCTTGATGATTGTTTTATCACTTATGGGCCTCGGATTTCGATTTCGTGATTTTTGTTGAAATTGGAATGGAAAAAATCATACAACTAGTTTGCTCCAATGACGAGAAATGTATTTTGAGAAACAACAAAAAGTTGTGCTCAAGAAGATTTTTTAATGGAAGTTAGGGTCCTTCTTTCATTGTTGCTTCACCAAAAATTGATTCCAGAAGTTTTGATGTCATATGTGACGTATAACATATTAATTAATCCATTCACACTGCAGTGATGCATAAATAGCATGAAATTATAAATCCACCAAAACATCCATCTGACGTTCAGAGTGCTTAGTATTATCTAGGAGCCAAGAGGATTGAGTTTCTTCCAAATAATGTTTCATAGCCATTGCAAGACCAATATGTGTTGTGGTTAACCCATATGATGCTAGATAGTTCTCTTACAATAAAAATTTAGTCGTAAAATAAAAAAGTGCAAACTAAACAAGATAGTATGGCATGTGCGATTAAATATGTTAGCAACATAGACATGTTTGATTATAACCATGATCATGAAGCAGAACATGTGCGATAGGTATCAGTTACTAGTTATCCATAGAGTTACTGATGGGAATAGAAAGAAGGAATCAAGATAGAGGAGGATAAGATAGGATGAAGAACAAGGTGGACCTTGCTCACTGGGTCAATGTTAGATAAAGAAAGAAGATCATCATTGATGCACTCGATGATGATAAGGGTTGGATATCCTTCTGATAACGCCTTGGTGATGGGATAGATAAATTCATCAAAACTTAGTGCATGGGAGATGAAGAGATGAACCTCGCTGATATGCGGTGTAATGAAGTGATATGTAGGGATGGTAGTTATATACAGTGCATTGACGAAAATGAAAAGAATATAGCTAGTGAAATGAATCTGCATGGAGACTATAATTGCATGGAAAGTACTGATGTCTTAGCATGATCTTTACCAGTTCACTAATGATAATAGCATATGTAGTGAGCTTTAGTAGAAGTGGGATGACATGTTCGTCAAGTTTGAAGGATGGTGGTCTATGTATTGGCAAAGATATTACTGGAATGAAAATGTGGAGGTGAAAAAAAGGATGCACTCACTGGTATGCTATGTATCGATGTATGAAGAGGGGACTCATTGAAGTGTGGATCGATGGGTCGAAGTTATCCATGTAGAAACTAAAAATGGTGAAGTAGGGAGAGTGTGAGGAAAACTATGGATTATTCATTTACATGAGAGACATGGTGCGATTTTCCTAGTAGCAATAATTGTAGGGGGGACAATTTATTGTCTTACAGAGATGCTCAAATAAGAATATTGGGAGGTTATTGTGCATGCACAACAAATGGCGATACACTAGGTGAATCCAGAATCTTTGCTAGTCTTTCCTAACTGATAACCAAATAATGTAGAGGGTCATGAAATTTACTTTTAAGTTCAAAATATTTTGGAAATAATGTGCAATAGTTACTTTAAATATTCCATCATGGTGGGATAACTGTGTATCATCCCACTCTACTGAGCACACCTTTATTTCCATATTGTTTGAGGACACTTGTGTGAAAGTGATCCGATTATGGTAAATTGTGATTTCATTTCGATTATGGGTTATATATGATGACGATGATGTGTTTTGACTTATTGTTATTTTAATGTATATATATATCGACAAATGATATTAACGATTTTTCATGAATGTGCAGGACACGTGATAGAATATGGATGTTGATGGCATCAGTGAACTTCCTCGTACTTCGGATTGAGTCAAGGAGCTGATTGTATTTGTTTGAGTATTTCATTTTATGCACATATGACAAATGATTGATTTGGATATGATTTATGTATATATACTTTTGACATTGTTTTTGTTAGTGGATGCAAGCTTGACGATGCTTGCTAATCCGAATCACATATGGAGTAAAGGGGCCATGCACAGAAAACAAAACATTGAGGGAGAGGTGTGGTAGCATCCATGTCACAACCTACTATCACTCCCATTATGGACAAACATGTAGTTTAATAATTACATATTTTTAGTGGTCCACGATATCCTGAGGGTAGACTGAGACAATTTCTCATGAATATTTCTAAGGGGCTCGCAATAAGGTAGAGTCCTTATTCCTTAGAATCCCTTAGTTTGTCACAAGTTCGATCAAATGGAGTGTTGTCTCCAAAGGGTCGGACAAACTTCCAAAACTATTCAAAGGCGAGTGGAACCCTTGGATCACGTAGGTGCATCTTAAAGGGCACATCATGAAATTAAAACTTGATTCAATAAACCTAAGTGGACTAGGAAAAAATGAAATGCTAGACCTTTTCAAGATAAATATTAATTAGTCAATAAATTATAAACTTAGAATATTAACAAGAATCTAAGGCTAAGACTAAGTATGAGTCTAAGTTTAATTAAGGAACTAAAATAAAAATATTAAATAAATTAAAGAGTTTTGAGAATAAATCGAATTCTGGGGAAAAGGAGAAAGTCAGGATGCTAACTGTAGATGGATATCGAGCTATGTTAAATACCAAGATGCTAGAAGGAGAATGGGTTCCATATA